>LR812528.1:30772766-30987766 GCA_903798195.1 Danio kyathit
TGTTCAGCTTAATACAATAAATGCAGTCTTAAAAGTAATTTTCTGTGTGCGTGCATGTGTGTATTGCTAATATTTTAGGTCATACTTTTTTTAGTCCGTTTGTTGAATTTAAATTACATTGCATCTACGTGCCAACTAATTCCCATTATATTATAAGTAGACTGTTAGGTTGGGATTAGTGTTATGGTTAGTGTAAGTTGACATGTACAGTACTTGTAAAGTTTCTTATAGTCAGTTAGATGTCTGTTTAAGCAGACAGTCTACTTATACTCAAATGGACCATCAAAATAAAGTGTTACTGCTTCAATGCTACACACTTTTTACTGCACAGTGGCTAATTTGTATTTAGTTAGCCAAAAGACCAAAATATTCAGACTATTTTTTGTATTTCCTATTTAATTTCTACAGTACGTCTATATATTTTTATATTTTATATAGACATATGTCTATTATATGATTTTTATCTATTTTTGGCCTCATTTGTTTTTTCAAACAGCTAAACCAACAAAACCCAAGCAGAATCATCCCATTTCACTAAAGCAAAAAAATATCTGAAAGGCAAAGGCAAAGAATGGTTAGAATGGTCACAGACAAACCACAGACCACCTCCAAAGAGCTCCAGGAACATCTTGCTGCTAATAATGTCATTGTACATCGTTCCACAGTTCAGCACACTCCTCACAAAGAACAGCTCAATGAAAAGTGATTCAGAAGAAGCCTTTTCTGCATTCGGCCTACAAGAAGAGTCATTTGAGATATGCAAAGGATCATCTGGACAAGCCTGAATCATTTTGGTAAAATATACAGTATTGTGGACAAATGCCACAACCATAGATAATTTGCATGACGGATGAAGAACACGGCATTTCAGCAGAAGAACCTGCTCCCTACTGTAAAATAAGGTGGAGAGTCCATCATTCTGTGTGGATGTGTGGCAAGCACAGGTACTAGAAACCTTGTCAGAGTTAAAGGTGGCATGGATTCCACCCAGTATCAACAGATTCTGAAGAACAATGTTCAGGAATCAGTCAAGAGGCAGAAGTTACTCTAGGGTTGGATGTTTCAGCAGGACAGTGACCCAAAGCACAGTTCCAGATCTACCAAGGAATATATGCTCAGACACGATACAATGTTCTAGAATGGCCATCCCAGTCCCAAGATCTGAACATCATCGAAAATCTATGGAATGATTTGAAAAGGGCAGTTTATGCTTGGCACCCATCAAACCTGACTGAACTGGAAAAATTGTGCAAGAATGGTCCAAAATTCTTTCAGCAAGAATTTAGGGACTTATCCTTGGCTATGAGAAGCATCTACAGGCTGTTATTTCAGCAAAAGGTGGCTGTACAAATGATTGATGTCATTATTCAGTTGGGGTGCCCAAATCTGTCTGCTTTTGTTAAGACTTTGCGCTGCATCTGTTGATTAAATAAATGTTATGTCAGTAATGAAATGTTGTTTTTCCCTAGGGTATAAAATATATACAAATGGTTTTGCTGATTTGAAAGGCCAGCAGGCTATGGCTTGCAATTATGAAAATTATCAGGGGTGGCCAAACTTTTGCATAAGACAGTATAAATAAATAAATGTAAAAATAACTTGTGATGTGTTTGCGTGGCTCTTTGTTTAATGGCGGGTGGCTGCAGTTTCTAATCAGGGAGGGGCAGGAAAAGAAGCCGAGAGAAATCAAGCCAAAAAAGCATTCAAGCATCGAGCCAAAATCTGGAGGATAATCTCTTTGGCTCTACTAAAAAGTGTCTGTGGTTGAAACTCTTAATTTTGAGATCATTTTGGGTTGAAAAATAAAAACACCCCAAGGACTGCAAGTTCAGAGGGGTAGTTTAAGTAATCAATCCCATGTTTCATCTCAGTGTGCAGTGAGAAAAAAGTACCACAGAGACCCGCAGGTGGTTCCCATTTTACCGTCTAGATCATCTTTTCAGCCTGAATCTTCATGGTTCCTTCCCCTCCTTTCATTTGTCTATCTGTCCTCTAATGAGCAAATGATGTGAATTGATGTCAGTGGGACTAAAGCAACATATGAATAGCACTACAAAAGCATAAATATAGAGTCAAGAGGCTATTTCTTGGACTTGTTTAGGTTTATATAAGGGTTAGATATATAGATATTAAGTGTCAAAATATTACATTTAAAATACGAAAAATTAAATATGTAATAGTACTTAACAATAATAATATAATATTAATAATAATACTATATCATTGGCACTGAATCAGTTATCAATATAAGGCATTAAAAGGCAGAGCAGATATAAACTACATCTTAAACTTTAAGAAACAAAACAAGTACAATCCAATGAAAAAAAGTCAAATGAAAATGTGTGACGTATCTAAAAAACAATACCAAAACCACGAACCTGGAAAAGGAAACATGGGAAACAAAGAGATATAAACTAACACTTTAGACTAAACATGGCACTTAGGTGTTAACGCAAGCGTTTAATACAAAATATTTTTTACACAAATAAATTACTGACGCATGGCAAACTGTGTTCTCAATATTTAAAAATGAATTAAAAATATTTATCCTATGGGGGTCGTTGAATGCTTGATTCTGATTGGCTGATGGCTGATGAACATGCACAGTTATTTTTAGGGCAATACAAGGCTTTGAATGAGACGCATAAGAAATTATAGCTACACACAAGAACTTATGTCTCAATCTAAACTTGAAAAAGCTGAACAGTGTCTTTAGGTGTGGTTACCATAGTATAAGCAGAATATTTGACTTTGGTTCATTGAATTATGAGATAATAATGCACACTGGAGGTGTAACAGACTTATTGTCATGGCCATAATATTTTCCAATAATTCAACGACCCGTCATCAATAATTTCTTATGACATTCATTCATTCATTCATTCATTCATTCATTCATTCATTCATTCATTCATTCATCCATTCATTTTCTTTTCGGTTTAGTCCCTTTAATAATTAAGGGTCGCCTCAGCAGAATGAATCGCCAACTTATCTTGCTGTAAGGCAATCGTGCTACCCACTGCGCCACCGTGTCATCCCTACTTATGACATAAAAACTCTAAATTATGAAAAAATCATAACCGTAAAAAGTTAATTCCTTGGAGAAAGCATCAGAAATACTGCATAAGGCAAGCCTAAATTGTGAGATTAAAAGTCAAAAGATTAAAATGGAAAAAAGTCAAAGTGAGATTAAAATCAATAGATTAAAATTGACATGCATTATTAACTTTTAAATCCATTTTCCATTATAATGGACAGACATATTTAGAAAAAAACCTGATTAAAGGTTTGCTTTAATTTCAAAACGTTAAGTAGCAAATGCAGTCCTTCTTTCAATTCAATCTATGCAATATTGTCAAACATATCAACAAATTTAAAATGCTGCTTACCTTTGTGTTTGGAGCAAAGTGCTGTCATGCTTTTTTCACCCTAGTGCAGAGGTGCTCAAACATTTTCTAAAAACCAAACTTGATTGAGGGCTGTGGGCCAAAGTTAAATATTCCAAACCGTATTACATAAAATTTTCCATGGGTAATTTCCTAATTTATCTGCTAATTTTTAAAAAATAACTAGAAAGAGTTGCTTTAAAACATATCAATTATAGATGCAGCATCATTTTTAATGTTTTATAATGAGCTCATTATAGTAAAAACATAATTCCATTTATACCACAATGGAGTTTAATGTTGAATGCACTAGTCGAGCTGCTCCTGCCTTGATTTGCTCACCGATGTCTTGTGATTGTCTTCTATCTGTCAACTGATTATACATTTTAAAAGTCTGATTCATTTACAACATTTAATGGAAACATAACATTCAATTAAGCAAAGAAACTAAAGGTTACATTAAATTTGAAATGATAATCTCTGTCAAAGGCTTTCGCTCCAACCAACTCCCATCATTCTCCCTCTCTTTTCAAATGGGAGGGTGGGTTAAACTAAAGGTTACTATGGGCCAACTTTGGCCCGCGGCCCCTACTTTGGTCACCTCTGCCCTAGTGGATATTTCTCATATTACAACAGACAGAGCCTTACTGTTGTTGATTGAATGACAAAAGTCCAATATCATGGACAGAAAGAATTAAATTAGGGGAAATTTCCTAGAGCCAAAAACAAAAAACATAACCATGTCCAAAAGAGTTATTTTGTTAGATTAGTTTCAGTTTTGGCTTTGGCACTGAGGAATCTAATGTATATTATTGTAAAGCAACCTAGAGAAAATATTAATTTACAATAGAGATCTTTGAGGGGATTCCGCATTTATGCTGAGCACTGTATGTTTATCCCTTTAACTGCCCCACCAAGAAAGTAATTTACTTAACTCCTAATGTCACGAGTTAACACACTCAATGCATTTTTTTTTCAACACATACCATAATTTCTAAAATATCAACCTCTACCAAATGCATGATATGTAGGTTTATAGTAAAAGTACCGTAGTTACTACATACACTATGAAAAATCTAAAAATATGCAACGTAAAACCAATTTATTTAAAAAAAAATCCAAATTAAAACATTTTTGAATACTAAATCACCTTTATTTTTTGGAGTATGATATAAAATATTTTAGATTCTCATTTAACATGTTTTCTTGTTTGTTTGTTTTTACAATAAAACCAAAATCAAGTGTAGTAGCTTAACAGGGTTATGGTTTTTTTTGTAAACCAATAATGTAGTGTGCATTATACGTTTACCCAGTAGTGTAAACCATTATTTAAAACAGTCTTTCTTTAAATTACTTTAAAACAGTAAAAACATGGTCAACCATTTGGTAGAGTGCCAGTCAAAGGGTTAAAGCAGTGATAAATAAATAAATAAATAATTTTTACTAATTTTTCAGTTCTCAAATTTCTCAAAAATTTCTCAAAAAAAATTCTCAAAAAATTCTCAAAAACTTCTTTCGCAAGTGCCATTTGTGCCTGCTGTTCTCACGTAAACCCACCAGAGGTCATTGTCGACTGACTAATTGACTGACTGATTAACCGACCGATCCCCCCAACTTCCCCCTTCCCTAAACCCAACCAAAAGTTTTTTAAAAAGCACAGATTGACCTGCCCACCCCTTTTCTAAACTCAACTGCAGTGTTTTGAAAAGCAATCCAATTTTTACCACGTTTTCAGATTTTACCACATTCTCACCCTGTTATTTACTTGTTTATTTAAAAAAAATTTTGGCTTCTGTTTTTCGTTTTACCTGCTTTCTGAAACCCCGAACCCCCGTCATCGCGGTCATTTACGCTCTGCATCTCAAGTCCGTCTGTGTACGTTTCGAGCTACCGGACAAACTGGTAACATCAGAAAAGCCGTCAACATGCAGGTAAGTGAGCAGCTGGTAAGCGAGAAAAGGAACAGCCCTTTTAGCATTCGTTTTAAAGAGGAAACGCAGCCAAACGTAGCTCTGGCTACATAATTCGTGATCTCCAGAAACAGATATATGGGTTTCGTTTTCAGAATGAGGCTATATGTTGAAAAATATCCATCCAAGATGCTACAACAGCTACAACAATCCAACATCTGTCATCATCACCATAAACCTCCTCACATCACCCCTGCAAATCTACAACTCAAACAACCCGAAATGACCTCGCAGCATGTGCTGACCTGCAATCACTCAACAGAAAGCACACTTATTTTAACCGGCACTCAGAGTGCTGCATGAAGTGTTTGTGAGTTGGCTCTGTCATTAGCTCTGACCTGGCCGAACACCCAGCCTAAAAGAGACCCAGAGACGAGGTTTTGAAGGACACCAGCATGGGAAGTGGGGAGAATCTTGGCATGGCTGAGAACGCATAAAAGAGCTGCCAGAAAAGCCTGAGAGGAAAGCCAGCTCTCAATCAAGCTCCGGCTCTATATACTTTCTCCCACATCTCTCATTCTTCCTCTCGCTTTCTCTTTCAGTGTTGTTTCGCTCATGGCAATAGCCCCGGGGCCCGAGGTTTGATGGATGCTTGTCTGCAGCTCGAGGAACCAGCACACAGTAGGGGAGTTTAGTCTTTTTGCCAACCGAGTGCTTTGATTCTGCAGAAAGAGCGAAGTTTGAGTCTGGCAAAAGTGAAGGTGTTCCTTTAACACGTAAGCAAATGAGATTGCACACACACTCACAGACTGTAATGTCATGGTAAAACTAGCCCCATTAATGGAAACTAGTGACCTTTCCATTGTCATTAGCACCTACTTTATCCCAGCCATCGTTTTTTTATGATGTTTTTTGCAGCCTTGTTTTAGTGCTGTCATGCTTTTTCGTTTTTACGTCTATGAGCTACATTTTATTCTGAGGTAAATGGATACCAGGTCTTACTGAAAATTACATTTTCACCTTGGAGATTAAATGAGGTCTGGGTTTTTTTTAAGTGAATGATTTTTACAGCATCATTTTTCTGATGAGAACAGAATCTCTGTTTCATGATCATGAGCTGAGTTTTCTGTGATGCAATAATTTGTTAGCTATAAATATATTAATAAGACATTTATAATATATGTGGCTCTGAACCACAAAACAAGTCAAAAGGAATGGGAAATGTAGGATTGACACTGACATCCATACACCATGGGAATTAATAAGCTAAGAAAATAGGCTATAATAATTGGTTAGAATACATATATTCATTCATTTTTCTTCAGCTTAGTCCCTTTATTGATCTGGGGTTGCCACAGCGGAATGAACCACAAACTTATCCAGCATATGTTTTACGTAGCAGAATGCCATACATTCTCACGTTCACACACATACACTTCGGCCACATACACTTAGTCAATTCACACATGTCTTTGGACTGTGGGGAAATCGGAGCACCCGGAGGAAACCCACACCAACACGGGGAGAACATGCAAACTCCACACAGATACGCCAACTGACCCGGTGCTCTAGCGACCTTCTTGCTGTAAAGCGATTGTGCTAACCATTGAGCCACCGTAGTGCCCCAGTTAGAATACTACTATTTGAAAATCTGGAATCTGAAGGTATCTTCAAAAAAAAGAGAGATATGAAGTTGTCCAAATTAACTTTTTAGCAAAGCATACAAAAAAAAGTTTGATATACATAGTTATGTTCGTAAATTTGCTAAATTTCTTCATGGAACATAATCCTCACTTTATATTTAAATTATTTATGCAAATAATTAACATTTTGGTCTCATAAAATGTACTTTTGGCTATTTCTAAAAATATACTTGTGGAAAATAAGAATAGTTTTGTGGTCATCAGATTACATGTACACACATACAGTATATAACAATGGCAGAGACAGAATTATTACATAAGGGTAAAAATGTAGAATTAATACACAAAACTCTAAATTAAGATTGAAAGTCAAAATATAAATAGTTATGAGTAGAGCCAGACGGAATCTGCGGACGTTTTTTGCTATTTCTGCGGAGAATTTTGGTAAAAATGCAGAATTATTTTGGGAGTATCATAACTAAAACCTTAATATGTTAAATAAAAAATTATATCTTTTTAACTTGTATTTAATGTTTAAAATGCAAATCCAATTAGATTAACTGTAAATAGTTAACTTTAAGTAAATAAACAGAATTAATGATGGGCTAAAAATCTGCGGAAAATCTGCAGAAAATCTGCGGAATTCTGCGCGCGCAGATTCCGTGTGGGCCTAGTTATGAGATAAATATTAGTATGTGAAAAGTTAATTATCAGGTTAAAAAATTAAGAGATTGAAATTCAATTATTATGTGAAAAAGCTAAAAAGGAAAATTATGATAAAAGTTTATGAAGAGAACAAGTGAAGTTATGAAGAAATTGTTGTGAAAAATGGAAATTGTGGAAAATTCAGCTTTAACTTGTTTCCTAATTAAAGACGTACTGTATCTGCGTTTGCCAACCCCAGTAAATTAACTCTAGAAAAGTTGTAAAATGAGCCTATAGTCCACAAAAACAAAGAGAATTCCTTTAAAGAGCAGGTTTTGCAATTTTGTCATGTACTGTAGCTGTCTTTTTAAATGTAAACTGCAAACTGTCTGCAAAGTTGTTAACTAAAAAGGCATGATAAATATAAATATTGTCTCTCAAAAGAAAAATTTGACTCTGAATCACCTTAAGTTGGTTCATTTTCATATCGTCAATGTGCTACCGGCATACGAAATAGATATGGAAAGACCAATCAAATCAAACTTGGCAAGCTGACCAATCAGAACAGAGTTCTCTCAAGGTTTTTTCCTTCACTTTTGTCAATTGGTGAAGTTTTGTTCTTGCCACTGTCACCACTAGCTTGCTTGGTTTGGGACTTGTGGAGCTGCGCATCAATGGATTTGCTCTTTAGTGTTTGAACTTTCAGCAGTGAAAATTAAACCACACTGAACTGAACTTCAACTCTGGACTAATGCAGTTTCAATTTACTAAAACTTCTATGTTATGCTGCTTTGACAATCTACATTGTAAAAAGCTCTAAAGAAATAAACATGAATTGAATTGAAATGAATTATGGAAGGGAGAAGTACAGTATATACACCTTAAGTTTCGATTTGATTCAAATGAACAGTATCAAAATAATTGCAGAATGAATCTTCTAAAGTTATATGCATATTCTTAGAAAATGACAATGTTTTCTGACCTGCATTTAAACCTATTGTAGGGGACTTGAACATTATGTAAATACACTAAACACACTTTAAAATACCATATGACCTACTCTTTAAATGTAGTATAAAAAGATTCTTGTTTCCCAACAGAAAGTCAACTACTGCAACCTACAACCTACTGTTCAATCATATTGCATCAGTAGTGATTCATATTTCCCCAAGGCAGCTGCTAATTGACATAAAATACATATCAGTTTCAGCAGCCAAGCATTAAAATTGATCAACACATGAGAGTGGGTGGCTGTGCACGACTGCCTTTGGAAAATGTGCAGAATTTAATTTCACCTCAACGCTCATGGTCTGGTCTCCCTCCAAATCATAAATACAACAAAAAAAATTGCATCCGCATCCCACAGCAGAAACCATATTGAACCTAAAATCCAAACGATTGTACTCATTACCGAGGCATGATGGTTTTGTTTCTGTATTTGTGTGCATTTGTGTGCATGCATGACTTGGTATGTGCACTGTGTGTTTGTATATGGATTTGCCACATCAGTCTGTTTCCATTTAACAGCCCCGGAGAAAGGGAACAGAGCAGGCTTTAATTTGCAGTAGGGCTAGTGTGCGATGATCTGGTAAAACGCTGCATGGTGTTTTCACTCTAAATACAGCGGCAGGCCATGCACACATCAGAAGCTGACCGCTCCTGGGTTACGCACTCACGCTGACATGCTAAATATATCAGCTGAAAATATTTTGGGACATCACACACACTAAAAAAAAAGGCTGCATAAAGATGGTATACTGTGAAAGCTTCATTTCTTAATGACAGATTTTGCTGTGAAACTCATTTTGAGAACCTGGGAAGGAAAGAATGCAACGTCTAGCCAAACAAGAAGTCTGCCAACAATCCTATTTAAAATAAAATAATAAAACGAATCAACACTTTGGACGTATTTTTAATGTGTTAATAAGCAAAGTCCAGTGCTTTCCTTTCCAAATTGTAAAAATATTCAGCTATTGTTGTCCAGTGTGAGTTTATTTTACCACTTGGTTGAAAGCCCACCCTTCCTCTTCTCTTTTATTTGGCAGACACACACACTGCTGATCGCACTCTGGTCACATGTCCGTTTCAAACTTGTTTAAAAAGTTTTGACTCATTTTGCATTTCGTCCTGCCAAGAAATTGGTACAAGTAGGAATGTTACATATTGTTTTATTTTAAAATCTGAAAGGGGCTTTGATGTTACACTTTTTCATTTTCTGAAAGCATATTATGTTCCTGATGAGATTATGTGTACTTTGTCTGTCTGTCTGTCTGTCTGTCTGTCTGTCTGTCTGTCTGTCTGTCAAAACATCTATCCATCCATTTGTATATCTATTCATTCATTTACAGTATCTGCATATCTATCATTCATCTCTACATTTACTGTATGCATCACTCTACAGTAGCTGTATATCTGTCATCCATCCATCTCTCTCTATCATCCATACACGTACCATCTGGCTATTAAAATATGTAACCATCCATTGATGTGTATATCTGTCTGTTTATCCATCTAAATGTTTTTTCTATCCATCCATCCATCCATCCATCCATCCATCCATCCATCCATCTATCTATCTACCTACCTACCTATCCACCCACCCACCAATCCATCCATCCGCCCGCCAGTTCGTCCGTCTGTTTATCCGTCTGTCTGTCTAACAATTCCCCATTTGTCTATCTGTACACCTACCCATTCTTTATCATTAATTTATCTGTATACTGTATATGTCTATCCATCAACCAATCCATCCTTCCATCTGTATTAATATCTATCTATGCATCAATATATCTATCTATCCATCCTTCCATTATCCCATCTGTATTATTGTCTGTCTATCTATCTATCTATCTATCTATCTATCTATCTATCTATCTATCTATCTATCTATCTATCTATCTATCTATCTATCTATCTATCTATCTATCTATCTATCTATCTATCTTTCCATCCATCCATCCATCCATCCATCATTCCATTTGTGGTAATTTCTAACTTTACATCTGTATATATATCCAACAATCCATCCATCTGTAATAATCTCTATCTATACATCTGTATATTGAGCTATCTATCCATCCATCCATCCATCCATCATTCCATCTGTATTAATCTCTATCTATAAATCTTTATATCTATCCAACAATCCATCCATCTGTATCAATATCTTTCTATATATGTGTATATTGATCTTTTTATCCATCTATCCATCTGTATTAATCTCTATAAATCTGTATATCTATCCAACAATCCATCTGTATTAATCTCTATCTATATATCTGATATTAATCTATATATCCATCCATCCATCCATCCATCCATATTACAGTTTTTCTCAGTGGCTTTGCTGCATTTCTCACAACACTATTTACATTTGCACAACAGTTAATGCATTTCTCAAAACAATTAGTACAAACTGCAAAACCTAGTGGATAACCTGCAAAAGCGTGTCACTTGCTCAAAATGGAGAGCTCATTCCTCAAAAGCAAGTATTGATGTCAATGAAAATGTCAGCGTTGTCAAGATGAAAAGTCCTGTCACCATTGTTTATGAACAAGATAGTCAAATGGCTTTGTCATGTTTTCATTATGACACTTTACTCTGTACATTTTCTCCAATGCAAAAAAGTGAAAATGCTCAAGACAGCACTATATACTATTTGCACAGCCGTTTGAAAACTACAGTAAAGTTAGACATGACTGCATTTAGTGAGGTATCTGAGTACAAGACACTGAATATGTATGTTTCACATCTTTACTGCATTTGCTCTTTACAATTCTAATTTATTCACAGCATTGTGCAAAAGAATAAAAACACCCTTATTTACTACAAACATAAACTTCCTTTGGGTAGAGTTGTGCACAACTGTAACAATATTGCAGTACATATTGGAACTGAACCTACAACATACACAGGTCTGTATATCATTCATGAAATTGTTCAATTTAGAAGACATTTGCAGAAAAAAAATTAAGTTTTTAAAATAAAATTAGCTTGACAGATTTTGACAATTTGACAACTAGTTCAACATTTTTGTATGTAATGATTCAAGTAATGAAATGAGGACTATTAGTTTTATATAAAATGACTATTCAGCATTCACAAGTTTAGTTCATTTTGACTGATATGATACAAGCAACTGATAATGTTATAAACAGCAGAGAGTTGTAGGAAAGCAATTGATGCATGTCCAAATGCATTTGCAATTTGTTGGAAGGAATGAGAAACTGCTACTATGATGTGCACAAATTAATAATTGTTTTGAGAAATGCATTAACTGTTGTGCAAATGTAAATAGTGTTGTGAGAAAAACACCAAAGCCACTGAGAAAAACTGTAATAACTATCTATACATCAGTATATCTATCATCCATCCAGCCATCCATCATTCTATCTGTATTAATCTCTATCTATACATCTGTATATCTATCCAACCATCCATCCGTATCAATGTGTACCTATACATCTGTATGTCTATCCATTATCTGTATCAACATCTATATACAGTTGAAGTCAGAATTATTAGCCCCCCTTTTCATTTTTTTTCTTTTTTAAATATTTCACAAATGATGTTTAACAGAGCAAGGACATTTTCACAGTATGTCTGATAATATTATTTCTTCTGGAGAAAGTCTTATTTGTTTAGAACAAAAGCAGTTATTAACTTTTTAAACACAATTTTAGGGACAAAATTATTAGCCCCTTTAAGCTAAATTTTTTTTTCCATAGTTTACAGAACAAACTATTGTTATACAATAACTTGCCTTAATACCCTAACCTGCATAATTAACCTAATTAACCTAGTTAAGCCTTTAAATGTCACTTTAAGCTGTATAGAAGTGTCTTGAAAAATATCTAGTAAAATATTATTTACTGTCATCATGGCAAAGATAAAATAAATCAGTTATCAGAAATGAGTTATTAAAATGTGTTAAAAAAAATCTTCTCTCCGTTAAACAGAAATTTGCACGCAAGGTTTTGACAAACTTTTCCCCTCTAGTGAAAAACTGCAGTTGTGCATGAATGTTTTTGGTTTCCCATTCGTTTCAATGGCACATTTGAAATATATTTTATTGAAAAGCGCAGCTTTTTTGGGACAACGAGGAATAAACAATTCAGTAAAGTTGCTTTAGCAAAGTAAATTTACCAATATAATTTTTTTAATTAAGTAAAACCAATAAAGGACGCTACAACAATTTAAAATATTCAATTGGGCCAATAACATGATTGGTCAAACTTGATGATTTTTCAATTGGCTCAACACATTATTTCTCATTGACCCAATGGCTGTTGCTACAACTGAAAAAAAAATTTTTTTGCCGAAATTCATTTGGACTAATTGAAAAAATGTTTGAGCAGTAAAAGTCTTTTTATGCTGTACCATTTGCTGCCTCAGTCCAAATTCAGAACTGTAATTTGAAATTAATGTATACGTTCACAATTAAAATTCCCAATTCAACAATGAAGTAAAGGAAGTACTTTACACACTGACAATCTATTAGGATCTAATCAGCAAATCTAAACTCATGAACCTAATCTTTCTGCAAAAACAATCACATCTAATCTTTCTTGAACATTAAAAAATCTTTTAGGATAATTATAAACAAAATCGAAGCCAACATAACATTAGAACCAGAGCCAAAATAAAGAAGAGCTGTCGATGAATCTCATGTTATTCTTATAGTGTCAACATTACATCAGTTGAGGCGCCCGTAGAATTCACAGCAAGTGTCAATATTTATTCACTTCTCTATTAGGATGAACTGCCAAAAAACCTAGAGCGGGATCTGGCAGGAGGTCATGGTGGACTCCCTCCTTCACAGCTGTCCGATAAACATCAAACAGAAGGTAAAAAACCTCATCTGCCCCTGATACGGTCTCATGATGGAGTGCTCAAATCATGCTGACATGATAGACTCACACCACTTGCAATAAATACATCAAAACACACAGATCTGGCTGACCCAAAGTGATCGCCACCTGTGCGTGAATCTCCTTTTATTCTTATAAACCCAATCTGCTGAGCGTGTCAGTAAAATAGCCCAGCTCCAGGTGCATCAAGGGAAACGCTGAGCTTGTTATTATTGCACTACTGGAAGGAAACCACAGACAGAAGCAGGAGGCAACAAAAGGACGAGGAATGGGGGAGATTTTGGCATCTTGGAAAGGAGGAAATGTGTTCGGGAACATCTCAGTCCTCTGACACCAGGAAAATGGGGAAAAGTTATTAATATCCCTGTGAGTGTGTTGGGGAAGTTGTGGGAGGCATTTTCGGAAGTGTGGCCATGTGCATCGGGTGGTTCCCATGATGCCGTGCTGTGTTGTTTGGGTCAGTGTATGGGTGTGGTTGGTTGCTAGTTTTCCAGTTTGGGTGGATCCAGGAACCGTATCAGGAACGGAGAGCCATCAGAAACCACAATACCGTTGAAGTGAGTTTGTCTCGGTCAAACCCCACAGTACTGAAACAGCACGCTGGCATTGATGATGTGGCCACGGTCGCTCTGGCAGAGCAGGAAACTTCGCTTGTGCCCCTGCTGTGGTGCAGGGATTTTCTGAGCTGGCGCATTGTTTGGATTTGCACTTGTGAGACGGACATTTAAAAGGCCACAGCACTGATTGTCAGGCCATGAAAACACATCAGGTTGAGGAAAGGCGTATTTGAAAGAATCACGCAATCCGTGTCTTTGAAGGATCCACCCATACTCATCTGAAATTAGACGGATGTGTGGTCGGAGTGGCGATTTTCTATTGAGCCAGGCCTGGCTACTGTAAACAACAGGAAACTAAGTGTCCGCAGTTTAACCATCGAGCTCTTCCTCCACGTGCCCGTCGCTGCCACAGCATGTAATGCAACCAAGATAAATAACAAATATATGACTTTCGGACTCGCTTATTGACAATGTGAGCTGTAGCTAACTAATTACAGAAGGTATTTAACCTTTATCTGCATATACAGAACAGTTGAAGGCAAATTATTAGTCATATCGTGAAAGTTGTATACTTTTATTTCCCAAGTGAGGTTTAACTTAAAAAGAAAAATTTCATAGAATTTTCTGTAATATTTTTCTTCAGGAGACTTTTCTTCTTATTTTTTTTAGTTTGGCTGTAATAAAAGCAGTTTTAAAATGATTTTTAAGGTCAATATAATTAGCCACCTTAAGAAATATAAATATACATGTACAGTTGAAGTCAGAATTATTAGCCCCCCTGAATTATTAGCCCCTGTTTATTTTTTTCCCTAATTTCTGTTTAACGTAAAGAAGATTTTTTCAACTAATTTCTAAACATAATCGTTTTAATAACTCATTTCTAATAACTGATTTATTTTATCTTTGCCATGATGACAGTAAATAATATTTTACTAGATATTTTTCAAGACACTTCTATACAGCTTAAAGTGACATTTAAAGGCTTAACTACTGTAGGTTAATTAGGTTAACTAGGTATGTTAGGGTAATTAGGCAAGTTATTGTATATCGATGGTTTGTTCTGTAGACTATCAGAAAAAATATAGCTTAAAGAGGCTAATAATTTTGACCTTAAAATGGTTTTTAAAAAATTTAAAACTGCTTTTATTCTAGCCGAAATAAAACAAATAAGACTTTCTCCAAAAGAAAAAATATTATCAGACATACTGTGAAAATTTCCTTGCTCTGTTATACATCATTTGTGAAATATTTAAAAAAGAATAAAAATCAAAGGGGGGGCTAATAATTCTGACTTCAACTGTATATATATATATATATGTGTGAGCAATATCACATGAGTAGCAGTGCAATGTGGCTGTATATGGTGATGATATACAGCCACATTGCACTGCTATGACTGTGATATTGCATTTATACAACAGTTCAACAGCATAATCGTGTATTCAAAAAAGAAATTCAAACGGAGAGTCTAAAAACCTTTTTTGTAAGAGGAAATACTTTCTTCCTCCATTTCTTCACATTTTCAGCTGACGTCAGAACAGCAGAAAGCGTTGTTAATAACGTTACATTAGAGCTAGTACTTGAACAATTCTCTAGCGTAATATCTAAAGTGATGACAAAACATGTGATTTTTTGCTAACATTTTAAAATTATAAGGCTGAACGGCATGAATGCTATCAGTCTAGATTTCCTAGTATTTCTCTGTTGCAATCGGGAGATCACAACATTACTATTGTATAAATACAGCACTACAGCAAACAAAAGAAAGAGATCGACTTAGAAAGTAATTTACCTGTTTAACAATGATTTGATCAGCTGTAGTTTGAAATTATGCTGTTTTTCTCTTAGGGCTTATTATGCGGCCTCTGTCACCATCTTGTAAATGTACATCGTCAACCGTCTTTGCTCAAACAGAGGCTAATGGCCGCCGTTGCTCTGTCTCTCAGAAATGATCAATATTTAATAATAGGGACTATCCTTATAAATAAAATGCATAGTTGCAATCCAACTATATTCTCGACTAAAAAGCCTCAAAAGTACATTATGTTGTCCAACAGCAGCAATATTTGTCAAACTGTAGTGTCCTCTGCTTGTTGCAGTATGTGGGGGGAGTAATACACAAGGGTGAAGGGTTAAGAGGCTGGACGAGTGCTGTTATTTGCAAAATATCGCGCATCGAAGAACCAGACAGACCTGTTGTATAAATATATATTTACGTTTTTATTGATTGCATAACAAACTACTGTTGTCCAATGACTTGCCTAATTAACTTAACTTCCTTAGTTAATCTAGCTAAGCCTTTAAATTGCACCTGCTTGGTTGTGTTAACCCAATGCTGGGGCAAATATGGACAAACCCAACAGTAAAAATGTAACTAAACTAAATTTAAAAAAAATTAACCCAACTTTGGGTTTTTCTGCATTTAACCCAGTATTGGGTTAACACAACCAGGCATTTTTTAGAGTGTAAACCATTTAATTATTTGGCAAATCAGTGGTTGTTTGTTATTTTTTTTTAGATAATGATTGTGAGTTAAAATATATTCTACATATTGAGATTATGAAAGAATACAGTAAAACATATGTACATAAATGTACCGAGGGATCATGTTTCGTTTATGCTTGAAAGGCTCTTTACAGAACCAACTCTTTGCGTGTCGCCATGTCCACTTATTATGAGCATGTTGCATGTATTTTAAGTTTAAAGTTTGAAGAGTAATTAGAATGGGCAGATTTGGATTTATTTTTAATGTAAATTAACTTTGTTAATTACTGTATATATTTGCATGTTGTTTGTATGCAATATGGATATGCTTCACACAGGTGAGTGGGCTTGAAAAACCACCTGTAGGAAATACACTTTTTTCTCTCCATATGCACCAGACACTTTCAAACACTCCATTACAAGGACTCAATTATAGGGAAAAAATAATACTAAACTAACCTAGACTTCTCAAATGCTTCTTTAATCCTCATTTTTGAGTCACTTTGGATAAAAGCATCTGCTAAATGAATAAATGTAAATGTAGAACGTAAATGTCCAACCAACAGTGTTTGGGTTATTTCGACCCACTTCTGAGTAAAATATTGGCTTCGAATTGCTTTAAAAATGTAATTCAAAAATGTAATCCAGCAGATGGAGTTAAAACAACTGATATGTTGAAATTAAATAAGTTACAAACAACAAGATGATCAGTTCAGTGCTGCACATTTTTTGTAATTTTATACTGTAAATGCGGTTGTCACTACCTGAATTTCAGGAGTAAATTCATTTGTCACTCCCACAAATTAAACTCTTTGTGGTCAAAACAGAAGTACTTAAAGGTGAACTGACAACTGAATCTATGCTCATAATATAGTAAGAAAGCATCCAGAGAGGTCCAGAAAGAGCACGTTCATATTGTAATCTGTCAGAGCAGTTTTAGGTGCAATATTTTTCAAGTATGTGTGCCATATGACTGGTCCATGTGTTGAACACCAGCAAAACATTTCCGTTATGTGCATCAGTGCCTTTTAGCTAAGCAAGGCGAAGGAAGCAAATCTCCACATTTATCATTTCACTCTTCATCACATTTTCTGAACACACCAGCAGGAACACAAAGCGAAACTAAAGAGCTGGGGACGAATTCTCCTGCTGTGTAATATATCAGATATCAAAGCCAGTGACTCCTCTGTTCCATTCAATGACGTTTCCTTTTTTTCAGGATCTGACACATCCTTGGATTTTGTCCGATGTAAGTGAATCAGACAGCTGTTAAAAAGGTTTGGGGAGGTAACCATCCTCAAACAAGAAAAGCAGAGCGAGTTCTTCGGAAGAGTTAGTAACTATTTGTTACTTTTTATTTAAGTTGTTATTAGATGAAATTAGTTGTTTTGTTATTGTAATAATAATGTTTAAAATTCTTAATTTCTACATTTAAAAAAAAAAAACGAAAAACAACTAATCAATAAATATTCCAGGTTGTAAATTAAATTAAATTAAATTAAATTAAATTAAATTAAATTAAATTAAATTAAATTAAATTAAATTAAATTAAACTAAAATTTGTATTTAGCATTATTTTTTAATTTTTTAATGTAATTAAATTTAAATAATTAATTAATTCTGACAAATCAATGTTGCAATAAAAAAATGAATAATCCAGGTTGTAAATTTATTTATTAATTTGGGGTTGCCACAGTGAAATGAACTGGCAACTTATCCAGCATATGTTTTACGCAGCGGATGCCCTTCCAGCTGCAACCCATAACTGGGAAACATCCATACACACTCATTCACACACATAGACTACAGCCAATTTAGCTTACCCAGTTCACCTGTACCACATGTCTTTGGACTGTGGGGGAAACCGGAGCACCTGGAGGAAACCCACGCGAACACAAGGAGAACATGCAAACTCCACACAGAAACGCCAACTGACCCAGCCGAGGCTTGAACCAGCGACCTTCTTGCTGTGAGGTGAACGTGCTGACCCAGCCGGTTGTAAATTTAGTTAAATTAAATTTAATTAAATTTAATTTAATTTAATTTAATTTAATTTAATTTAATTTAATTTAATTTAATTTAATTTAATTTTATTTTATTTTATTTTATTTTATTTTATTTTAAAGATTTTATTTAAAAAAAACTGTTTAAAATTGTATTTAAAATTTTATTAAAAATTGTATTAAATTTACCTAATTAATTAATTTTGACAAATCAACCTGCTAAATGTTTTGATTAGATGATTTTAGTTGTGATAAAAATAAAAATAAATAATCTATGACTATTCCAGGTTGTAAATGAAATGAAATTAAGTTAAATTAAATTAAATTAAATTGTAAACAGCATCATACTTTTTAAATCATCTGATACAATAAAGAACAAAAAGTAATATGCCTTTGACAAAATGATTACATTCAAGTGGAAAGGCCACTGTGGGTTTTTCTGGAGAAAATCAGACACGCAAGCACAGGTGTGTTCTTTCATATTCAACTATAAAAACACCTGATGTTGTTTTATGCTTTTACAATTGAGAGCATGGGGCTGAGGCAGCAGGGGGTCTCTGAAGGCCACCAGAAATATTTTTAGGGAGGATTTTGTATGCTTTTATAGGAGGCGAAGCCCTTATCTGGTCTGTAAAGAGTTCACTGCTATACTAAAACTGGCCTATTAATCATTGTGTACAGTAATTAGTGCTGAAGTCATGACATTAATCTAGTAGAATTCTTTGGTAATCACTTTACATACTGTAGGCTAAACAGATATGGTTTAAAATGTCATACACATTAAATCTATGGAGTTTGGGAGGAAGGGGATGTCATGGGTTGAAATGATCCAAAGGTTTATGACAACAGGGCAATTTTTGGCCAACATGCCTAAGCAATGAATAAGATGATGGAAAACATAACTGATATGCTCTTTCTGCATTGCCAGTATGATAAAAGAGTGAAGAAAAACAGGTTCATCTTCTGAAGCAACGTTTATTTATAAACACTGTTACTAAAGGGATATTTCATTAAAAAATGAGTGAAGATAAATCTTAATATAAAAAATGACTCACCCTCGTGTCATTCTGAATCTGTATGGCTTTCTTTCATCTGCAAAATGCACCAAAAATATGTTTTGATAAACAGTAATTGGTTTTACTGCTTGTAAAAGGCAATAAGATACAACATTTAAGCCAATATTCCCTATATCAAATCATTAAAGGCTACATCAAATATGGCGACACAAATCTGAAACTTCATGACAGATATTGAATTATGTTTTCTCTCTTTTTGCAATTAAACCACATTTACCATCATCTAATGTTAACTTAAAGTGAATTATTAAAATTATTAAAACTATTAATACTTTAATAATATTTTGTTTGAATAAACCTTTAATCAGTGAACTTCTATATATCCATCCATCCATCTATTCGTCTATCTGTTAATCCATCCATCTATCTGTCCATCCATCCATCCATCCATCCATCCATCCATCCATCCATCCATCCATCCATCTATCTATCTATCTATCTATCTATCTATCTATACATCTATTCGTCTATCTATCCGTCTATCTGTCTATCTATCCCTCTATCTGTCTATCCATATATCTATCCATCTATCTGTCTATCTATTCACCTGTCTATCTATCTGTCAATCTGTCTATCTATCCATCCATCTAACCATCTATCCATCTCTCTATCTATCCATCCATCTATCCATCCGTCTATCCATCTGTCTATCTATCTATCCATCCGTCTGTGTAACTATCCATCTGTCTATCTATATGTCCGTCTATCCGTCTGTCTATCTATCCGTCCGTCTATGCGTCTGTCTATCTATCCTTCCGTCTACCAGTTTGCCCATCTATTCGTCTGTCTATTTATCCATCTATCTGTCTATCTATCCGTCTATCTGTCTGTCTGTCCATCTATCCATCTATCTGTCTATCTATCCATCTGTCTGTCTGTCCATCCATCCATCTATCTATCCATCTGTCTATCTGTTTGTCTATCTATCCATTCATTTACCTGTGCATCCATCTATCTTTCTATTTATCCATCTATCTGTCTATCTATCCATCAATCTATATATTCATCTATGTCTGTCTGTCTATTTATCCATCCATCTGTCTATCCATCCATCCGTCTATCCGTCCCTCTATCCATCTAACCATCCATCCATCCATCTATCCATCCGTGTATCCATCCATCCATCTGTCTATCTGTTTGTCTATCCATTCATTTACCTGTGCATCCATCTATCTTTCTATTTATCCATCTATCTGTCTATCTCTCCGTCAATCTATATATTCATCTATGTCCGTCTGTCTATTTATCCATCCATCTGTCTATCCATCCATCCGTCTATCCGTCCCTCTATCCATCTAACCATCCATCCATCCATCTATCCATCCGTGTATCCATCCATCCATCCTTGTATCCATCCGTCTATCTATCCATCCGTCTATCCATCTGTCTATCTATCCATTCATCTATCTCTCCATTTGTCTGTCTGTCCGTCCATCTATCCATCCGTCTATCCATTCGTCTATCTCTCCATCTATCTATCTGTCCGTCTGTCTATCTATTCTTCACACACACACATACACACAGCCATGTAAAACAAATACAGATATTGGAGTCAAATGGTAATATTTGTTTTAAACAGAAAAGAAAATGAATGAGTAATGAATGAAAATCAGGGTTATTCCACTAAATATTGATTTCTTAAATCTTCTAAAGTAAAACAAAAATTTTTTTCAATACAAAATTGATTTTGGGTTGTCCTAAAATTAATACCTAATGTCTGAAAAAAATTACCTTTTTATTTTATGCAAGAAAATTACATCATATTTTAAATTAGTTGCAATATAATGTAATAAATATTTATTGTACAGTATATATAGCTGTATTTCTGTTTTTAATCTGAGCAGACAGGTTAAAGCGCAGAAGCTTTTAATGCACACATGAAGCGTGCTCAGCACTGCAGTCTCCCACTGCTACAGTGAAGCAGAAATCAATAGACAATGAAATGGCCAGCAGAGCAACTGAACTGTGGATGCAGCAGGTAATCAAGGCACTCAGCGCACTAACAACCAACAGACGCACAACAATTAAATATTTATTGACTGACACACTAACCTTTCCATGACTTCTGTGCATGGAGTGAGTGCCATGAATCTTAATATTTCAGTCCATATAAACAGCATGGCAGTGTAGATCTAATATGCAATTGTTTCTAGTGCAATGCGCAATTCCAGCCTCCATCTCTGTATCATTTACTATTCCAATTTTAAGCATTAAATCTGTATACAGTCTGAATTCATAATCAATATAGCACGCCTAAAGTTCCTAATTGCTTTTAGTTACCAAACCGTTCTAATATTAAAGGCCAAAAGCATTGTATTAATCAATATGCTACTAAATAATTGACTAATACATCAAATGCCATCTTCATTCATTCATTTTCTTTTGGCTTAGTCCCTTTATTAATCAGGGGTTGCCACAGCTGAATGAACTGCCAACTTATTCAGCACATGTTTTACGCAGCGCATGCCCTTCCAGCTGCAACCCATCACTGGGAACCATGGGTTTTGTACAACACCAAAAAATAGCAAAAAATGGTTCCTACGCTTTTAATATAACAAAATTATGATTAATTTTTGTTAGGAATAGTATTTATAAATTATATAATTGTACTATATATTATTATATTAATTTATTATATAAATTATAGTACCATTTTTAAATCATGTTAAATTTTAGTGTTAATTTAGCAAATAATCTACTGAAGTCTATTGAAAATTTTGCTAATTATTTGAGATAATATTCTTGTATTTTAATGTACTTTAATATATAGTGACAATTTGAATATAATGACCAATACAAACACCTGATATCTTGTATATGTATATACAGTACATGAATATATACACAATTGAGGTCAGAATTATTAGACCTCCTGTTAAATGTTACTTCTTTTATATTTGTTTCCTAATTTCGAGAACTTTTTCAACACATTACTAAACATAATAGTTTTAATAACTAATTTCTAATAACTGGTTTATTTTATCTTTGCCATAATGACAGTAAATAATATTTTACTAGATACTTTTCAAGTATATTTTTCAAGTATAGTATTCTGCGGAATTTAAAGGAGTAACAAGGTAATTCGGTTAATTAGGCAAGTTAGGGTAATTAGGCAAGTCACAGTATAATGACGGCTTGTTCTTTAGACAGTCAAAATATCAAAATATTGCTTAAGGGGGCTAATAATATTGACCTTAAAATGGTTTTTAAAAAATAGCTTTTTTCTAGCTGAAATAAAACAAATAAGACTTTATTAGAAGGAAAAAATATTATAGGAAATACTGTTAAAAATTCCTTGCTCTGTTAAATATCATTTGGGAAATATTTGAAAACGACAAAAAAATTTGGCTAATAATTTTGACTTCAACCGTACTGTATGTGTGTGCATTTATACATCTATGTGTCTATTGACCAATCAGCATCAAGCGCCAGACCTATCCTTTTTAGAATTGTCTATAATCCTGCACAGCATGTTAAAATCATTTCATCAGCCCCCTAAAAATACATAAACCACATCTGAGGCGTCACGAAAGTAATGCTCTCGAAACACGAAAAGGTTTGCTTGGATGGATTTCTGCTCTGTGCTATAAAAAGGCCGCCATCGGCAGCACAATGTGGCCTGTCAGAGGAGATGAAGCAGCTGCATCTGGACTGACCTGAGGTCCATGTGAGACAAGCTTTTCCTGCTCTTCTTCAGATGCCTCAGATTGGCTTTGAGTGGAGGAGACAGACAGGCCTATGGTGGACCGGGCCTGTGGTTTCAGACGCAGCGTGCTGATCTATATTTGAGATTGAAAATAAATAGCCTGTCAATTTGTAACAGCAATGTGGTTAGAGAGGAGATGGGAGACAGAGGGAACGAAACAGGACCCTCCGCACGTCCTGGCAATGCGATATGGTGCTGGTTTTATGGTGCGCTCGCTGGCATAGAAACAAGAGCTGCAGAAATAAAATTAAAAAAAACATGGGGAAATGGTTTGGTAAAGGGATAGTTACCAGAAATGAAAATTCTCTCATAATTACTGTTTGCCCAAATTTCTTGGACTTTCTTTCTTGCATGAAAACAAAATAGATTTTGGTGAATATACTCTATATTAGAATGTTTTTATCATATGACACTGGAATAACAATCCTGATTAAATTTAACTGCATTTAATACACTGTAAATAATGCTGGTTCCACACAGTTCCTTCATGTTGTCCCAACAAAAACCAATTAAGTTAACTTACAGTGCTCAGCATAAATAAGTACACCCCTCACAAATCTATCTTTTAAATTCATATTTTTAACAGGAAGCTATACAATATTATATTTGTGCATATACATTAGATTAGCCAGTACTGAAGCCAAATCTGGAGCTTATCTAACAAAATAACTTACGATAATGGTCCAAAAACTAGTACATCCAAATGTATATGTTATAGAAAAATATTAAATACAAATTTAAAAAAGAGAAAAAATCAAGAGAAGCAAAATAATTTAGTTGAAATTTTGTAGGTTGTTTTTTTTTTCAATATTTTGCTTGAATTGAATTGTATTATCTTTCAATTTCTAAATGTGTTTGGTGCCTAAAATATTATTTTAATAAATATATCTGTTTAATAAATCTGTTTTGTTTAAATGCACCAAAACACATTGCTAATATTCACTGAGAAATGGATTAAAAAATATTCATTTTCAAAATGGGGTGTACTCAATTATGCTGAGCAATGTAATTGTTTTTACAAATTTAAGTGAATTGAACATTAAATAATTAAGTTGTTCCAAAAAAAATAAAGAAATTGTGTTGTTTCAGCTTAATTAACATTTGTTTTCAAATTATAATAATACTTTCTCAATTTTACAGTTTTTACTGTATTTTTGATCATATACAGTTGATGTCAGAATTATTAAACCCCCTGAATTATTAGCCCCCCCATTAATTCTTTTCCCTAATTTCTGTTAAACATTATTTGGGAAATATTCAAAGGTGGCCTAATAATTCTGATTTCAACTGTAAATGTAGCAGAATAATTTTTAGCAGAATAATGCTTTAAAAAAAAACAACTGCATAAGATTTTATGCTTTTGAAAAAAGTCTCTGCAAAACTCAGAAAAAAACTGTAAAGGTGAAATATTAATGCAATTTTTAACAGCAGTTTTTTGTTTCAATATATATTTTAAATGCAAATCATTAATGTGACAGCAAACTGAGTTTTCAGCATTTTCAGAAATGTTCATAAACATTCTAATTATGTGTCCAATACAAATTTCTTATAATCAATATTTGAAAAAGTTGTGCTACTTAATGTCTTTTTATATCATGATACATTTTTCTATTGTACAAAAGAATAGCACTTTTGAATAATTGAATGCATCCTTGCTGAATAAAAGTATTAATTACATTTTTATAAATAAACTGCAAGCTTTGGGTGGCACGGTGGCTAGAACTGTCACCTCACAGCAAGATAGTCGCTGGTTCAAGTCCCACCTGGACCAGTTGGCATTTCTGTGTGAAATTTGCATGTTCTCCCCGTGTTGGTGTGAGTTTCCTTCGGGTGCTCCGGTTTCCCACACAGCCCAATTACATGCACTATAAGTAATAAGCGAATTGAATGAAATAAATTGGCCATAGATTGTGTGTGTGTGTGTGTGTGTGTGTGTGTGTGTGTGTGTGTGTGTGTGTGTGTGTGTGTGTGTGTGTGTGTGTGTGTGTGTGTGTGTGTGTGTGTGTGTGTGTGTGTGTGTGTGTGTGTGTGTGTGTGTGTGTGTGTGTGTGTAAATGTGTATGGGTTTTTCCCGGTACTAGGTTGCAGCTGGAAGGGCATCCGCGGAGTAAAACATATGCTGGAATAGTTGGCGGATCATTCCGCTGTGGCGACCTCTGATTAATAAGGGACTAAGCCCAAGGAAAATTAATTAATGAACTCCAAACTTTTGTACAAACAGTTGTATATGCACACACAAGGATTTATATTATACAAAATTGCAGCATCTTGCAAAAAGAAAAGAGAAATTGCTAACTACAGATTTATACTGAGCCCACACAATTACACAATTATTAGACAGAAGTAGTCTCTGTCTATGTGTTTGCAGTGATTTAGTGAGTTCAGTGGCAGTGCCCTCAGTAAGTGAAGCTCACCCTCCCACAGTGTAAAGCTGCAGGGCACTGGAACACTGTAATTATGGGTGAAGCACAAAGCGTTCACCCACTGCTAGAGCGTCAGCTAAATACAAACAAGCCTGTAGAAATTACATGGGGAGAGCAAACAGTACAGAGAGACCGACGAACAAAAACAAAAAAGTTTTGACCTTTCAAGAGAAACAAAGAAAATATGGACTGAGAATGAGATGATGCAAAAGCAAAAGAACCTGCATGACTTTCAACTTACAGTAAAATGTAGATTATTCCATCAAAATAAAATGAATTTGTTGTTTATAATTACTGTTATTAATCAGTTATAATGTTATAATTACAAGTTAATGAATTGTATTAATCTATTATGAAATATTAACAAGTGTTTTGTGTGTGTGTGTGTGTGTGTGTGTGTGTGTGTGTGTGTGTGTGTGTGTGTGTGTGTGTGTGTGTGTGTACAGTTGAAATCAGAATTATTAGTGCGCCCTTTTTTTTTCTTTTTTAAATATTTCCCAAATGATGTTTAACAGAGCAAAGAAATTTACACAGTATGTCTGATAATATTTTTTCCTCTGGAGAAAATCTTATTTGCTTTATTTCGGCTAGAATAAAAGCAGTTTTTAATATTTTAAAAACCATTTTAAGGACGAAATTATTACCCCCTTAAGCTATATATTTTTTCTATAGTCTTCAGAACAAACCATCATTATACAATAACTTGCCTAATTACCCTAACCTGCCTAGTTAACCTAATCAACCTAGTCACGCCTTTAAATGTCACTTTAAGCTGTATAGAAGTCTTGAAAAATATCTAGTCAAATATTATTTACTGTCATCATGGCAAAGATAAAATAAATCAGTTATTAGAAATGAGTTATTAAAATTATTATGATTAGAAATGTGTTGAATAAATCTTCTCTCTGTTAAACAGAAATTGGGGAAAAAAATAAACAGGGGGGCTAATAATTCTGACTTCAACTGTATGTGTGTATATATATATATATATATTTACATATAAACAAATATACATTTATAGTATGCTAGAAATACATTATTAATTAGAGAGAATTGTTTTAAATAATTTACTTTCTAATCTCTAATTTATCATTCATTATAATTTCTGATAATTTATTCATCAATGTTTTTGTTAATGCATTTTAACCTTAAAATACTCTACATATATAAAATGTGAAATATAATTTAGCAAATGAATGTTACAAAAAAATATATCACACATAAAATGTTTAGTATATTTTTAATTTAACATTTGATTATTATTGTTATTTTCAAGGAACAACAAAATACAAAAGATAATGGTTTTAGTAAAGATCTCGTTTCTCTGACTGCTTCTATTGTTCTCACTTTGGAAAAAAAAAAGTGAAATGTAAAATACTTCAAGCATGTAAAGATTTCTACAATTATTTCAGACAAGACTTTTTTTTATTTCAACAGACACGTAATATACGTGTATACCGCAGTATCCAAAATGCATTCTGCTGGCTAGTGTTCAAACCAAAAAGGTTTTAATGCATTCTTCTCATATCAGCAGCTGACAGCAGGCTCTGGCAGTGACCTGAGACACTCTCCATACCTTTCCTGCTTCTGATCTAGGTGTTGTGGACAAAGCCAGCAAACGGCAGCATCTAAATCATCATATAACACACAACAGCAGTTATCTAGTCATTTTTTCAGAATATGAATACACACTTAATCCTTTGGCCAAAAGAGTATGTGAAGTGTTCAAGACGCACGAAACAGCCAGAATCCAACATCACCAAATGCAATTAACTTCATGCATGCACCACTCTAAGCATCAGTTTCTCATCACTCTTCTATTTTAATGTACATTTTTGTCTACTTAATTTAACCTGTGTATACAGTATTTTTTTTTCATATCATTATCTTTCTGGCAGAAGGTACAGTACGCTAGTCTGTTGCTCTGACTTACATTAGCTATGTTTCCATCAAAAGATGGAATTAAACTTACTGTATGTGCAAAACTTCCGTTTAGTGGCTAATTTGTGCGAATTCATATAGTTCAGCTATACGACTTTCAAAAGGAGGTGGGCACCAAGCCCCACCCGTACATATTTATACAAATTAGCCACTAGATCAAAATGTTACGAATTGGCGTGAGAAAGCGTTGGAATATCATAAACCATTAGCAAATACTGTAAATCACCATTTCCATCCAACCAGTCAAACAGAACAAATGGCCCCAAATATATTTTATTAAAGGGGTGGTCCACTACAATATCATACTAGAAACTTTAGTTGATGTGTACTGTAGATGTGTGAACATAAACAACATCTCTGAATGTAATACACTCAAAGGTTAATGCAAAGGGAGATATTGGCTTTTACAGAGTTAGCTTAGCAAAGCCTACAGCGAATGAAGTTTGGAGACTACAAAAAATACATCAGGTTACGCCAACGCAATCTCACGGCAATTCGTAACTTTTTGATTTAGTGGCTAATTCGTATGAATTCATACGATCTAATTCGTACAATTTAGTACGATTTGCTCATAAACAAATGACGGTTGGGGTTAGGGGTGGGGTTGGGTGCCACGCCTCCTTTTTAAAATCGTACATTTTTGTACGACTGAATTAGCCACTAAACTGACAAAACGTAAAATTCGGCTAAAAACTCCTCAAAGAAGGAGCAGCTCCAACCATAATAGAAGAACCAGTAAGTATTTTATTTGTTCAAATTAATCTATTACATGCACAGTTTCTAGCGCTAACGGAATGTTGTAGCAAGGATTTAAACAAGGATTTAAACAACGGGAAATGCTGTTTGGCACCGTTAACAATTTAGCTACAAATTCATAATTATCCGTCAAACCGCTGTAAACACCCACAGTCTTCACCAGCGCTGCAGCCGATTTCCCTGCGTTCTACACCTCAAATAACCAACTCGCGAAAGACATGTGAAAGTTTCATTTAACTTACACATGCTTATAATCCGAATATATATGAAAGTCAGTTGTCAGATTTTATTTTAGAGAGCAGGCATGAGATTCAGCTGTGTCCTTTTTGTTTTCTGTCTAATTCAGGCTCACACTGACATGGCTACACTGACTGACAGTATTTACACCGCAGAGGCAAAGATGTATGCATGTAGAGGCGTAACTGGATGTGACGCTTCCTGGTGATGTATAGAGCTAATCTGCCAATCACATTATGCTAACTGACCAATCAGAGCCTCTTGAGGGTGGGCCTTCGGAGGAACTAGGAAACATGATTTTTTTTTACAGATTAAGCAAGAGCACACATTGCTTTGCATCTTATAAACACAACCAAGCCTTAAAAATACACTCTGGTCCACCCCTTTATTATACCAATTACTTGTGCCTCAGAAATCAAAGACCAAACTCAATGAACATATGGTGGCTTTCGGAGGTGCAGGACCACTCTTTGGGAGTGCAGATGCTCAAGACAGTTCTGGGAGGAGTGATGAACTTTGGATAAGAGATTTTAAAAAGACCAAAAGAACATTTTAGATGTTTTGCAATGTGTTCGGTACAGTATGTTGGTTTGTCCATTAATGCCGTGCCATCATGCTAATTTTTGTGACTACATCTGTTAAAACAAAATCACATGGCTTTTTTTGATGTTGATGCTAGACTTTATTTGGTAAATGCATACATTTTTTTATGCGCAATTTCGAAATGTATGTGCATCGTGGCTTTTCCTTTTGGCATTTTTGAATGTGATATTACTGGCAGTGATTTGGTTTGAATGCAACCTCTATCATGCTCCCCCCTTTTTCTCCGTCTGCATTTTTCCTATTGTTGCTCTATACAAACCTGTCAAATAAAAGCAGAAAATACCATACAAAAACTTGTAAATGGCACATAATTGCTGATTGGCTGGCGGCAAATCATGCAGACTTGGCCACTGTGTATGCGTGTCTGTTATGTTCACAAGACCCTAAGACTTACTTAGAGGAAGTGTCGATTTAGAGCAAAACCACAAGGGTTTAGGGTGCCATTTAAGACAGAGCCAATGAATGCACTTAGTATGATTGGCCCAAATACAAATGGGACCCTAAACTTTCGTAGGCTTCCTCCAATAAGTGACATACAGTGATGCTTTAACTGTCAGAGAGAAATGTGCATAGAGTTCGACTCAGACTCAATATAACTGCATAGTGACCACAAAAGGAGCATTCTTGAGAAAGCTAAAATATTAATTGGACATACTACAGACTCATGGACTTAACGGACATGCGATTCATTGATAGTCAAGATCGTCATGAAGATAACCCTCAATGTCACTTCGCAAGAGATGTGTGGGTACTTTTGGACCAGTTCAGTGATTCCACACTTCAGTGAATTCATGTTGTAAATCAGAGTGAATGAGCAAAAAAAAACAAATCTCATATCAAAGAAGGTGGAGTTACCAGAACACGTTGACCAACTGTGTAACTGCTATGGACCAATGGCAGCTCAAAGGTGTTTAGGAGCCAAAATGAACCTGAGCGGTTTCAACCTGCCAAAAAGTACCCACATAACATTGCTTCAGCCTGATTTTGTTTGAAATTGCATTATACAAGTTCACTCATTGATTTCTTATGAAGTATTTGTTGTTTTACTGCTGTGTTTTACACACAGCCAGAGGTGGGAATTTCAGTCCCACTTCCAACCTCTTGTTCCAGTCAGTCGTGGATCAGTGTCACATTTTCACCATGTTAGATGTGAATATTTCATGCTGCTGTGCCAATTATGGCTAAAACTAAAATAATAGAAGATGCTTGCTATCCTTTGAATTCAGCTGATAAAAAAAGAGCATTATAAATTTCACTTTAAAGCAAATATCGATCCAGAAGTAGCTTTTATTATAGGGTTCCTACTCATTTTTATTTATATGTTTTGCCGCCATCTGTAAAGTGATGTTTCGCTGAGGTCAGTGTTGACAAGGTCGAGTGTTCGACTTTTAGTGGCGTTCAAGATATTATGTCTAAGTAGGAAGAAGGAAAACTCAAAATTCCAGGTTTTCTGGAAGGCAGCATATGTGTTGGTTTTTCTTTATGACCTCCGTGGAATGAGTAAATGAGCAAGAAAAACAAATCTTGTGTCAAAAAAGGTAGAGCTCCAGAATAAAAACACCTATTGCGTAATTGCTATGGACCAATGGCACCTCAAATGTGTTTAGGAGCCAAAACAAGCTATGATGAGCTGTTTCGAACTACCGGAAAAAACTAAAAACGAATGTTGCTTTGGCCTAAATTTGTTTAAATAAATGTAATATCAGTTCATCGTTGATTTAGTTTGAAGTACATCAGGGTCTTAAGACTCTAATTTCAAGATGTAATGCTGCTTTGACTCTCAGTCAGAAGTCTCAGAGCTTACCTCAGTGCAAGCTCATCAGGACTGTGCTTACTGACCACCAAGGTGACACTCACGAGCACTCAAAGCTAAAATGATAGATGGAATGAAGGAATTAACATCCACAAAGTTAAGGATAGAGCATTCTAGGCTTATACAGTAAGTGCACATGAGGGACCAATCCAAAATGGCACCCTAACTTATTGGGTCTTTTCTGACAAAACGCCACTTTGACTTTTGGGGATTAAAGTCTTCATGAACTCACCACAATGCAGGTTTGGCAGAAGTTCATCGAGGGTGCATAGGGGCCACTTGCTAGCTCTATTCTAAAAGCTAAAATGATGAATTGGACACCCTACAGTCTCACGGACCAAACAGACATGAGCGTGAGAGCCATTTTAAGTTTGCAAGACCACAAATGCACATGCTGTATGCAAATTAGGACTCATAATTTGGACATACAGTACTACATTTTACACACACGTAAATTTTTTATACATAGAAATTTTATAATAAATACTAGTGTTTCTGAACCATACTGTATATATTACAGTATTGACAACATTGTTAATGAATGCTACAGCATACTGTATTCACTATAGTAAACTGATAAACTAATAAATACTGTAATATATAGTATTAGTTTTTACTACAGTAAACGGTGACATAATGTATGATATATTGAGTTGTATAAAACAATATAGTATTGGGTCATTTGAGTATTTTCTATAGTTGTTATATTACCAATGCCAGGTGTTGGGGTAATGCATTGCAAGTAATGCTAGTTAATAATATTACTTTCCTAAGTAACAAGGAAATTAAAACATTACTTAAAAAATTAAGTAATAATATTTGGGTTACTTCTTTAAAAATGGAATGCGAGTTACTTTTTATTTGAATTCATTAGATTTAAAAAAATTAATTGTTGAATTAATATTAGGTCACATTGAATTAGGGCCGTTTCCCAGAGATGGGTTGCGACTGGAAGGACATCCGCTGCGTAAAAACGTGCTAGATAAGTTGGCGGTTCATTCTGCTGTGAATGATTAAATTAGTGCCTCGATGAAAGAATGCATTCATTATTTTGAAAGCATAAAAAAGTGACAGTTATTTTACATAACTGATAAGACAAAATGTACATAGTTAGCAAACACATTGTTTTAAACTTTCATTAATCTGTATATACTGCATGTATAGCTCTGGGGTCAGGAAGTTCTCAGAAGAAGAAAATTATCCTAAATTATCATTTTTTATGTGTTTTTTAAGGTATATGATGGTGTAGGTTATATGCTGCTTTGTTAATTGCAGAGCTCCTCTATTTAAAAAAAAAGAAGAAAAAAACATGTAAGTTTCTCAGCAAAGACAAGGAAAAGTATTGCAAAAGTAACGTAATGTATTACCATAAAAAGTAACTAAGTGAAGCAACTAGTTACTTTTTTGAGAAGTAACCCAATATTGTAATGCATCACTTTCAAAAGTAACTTTCCTCAACACTGTCAATGTCACTATAGAAATACCCAGCCTGATCTCACGAGAAAACGTAAGTATTTTACGTTTGTCAGTTTAGTGGCTAATTTGTACAAATTCGAGTTCAGTCATATGAAAATGTACAAATGAGGCGTGGCACCCAACCCCACCCCTAAACCCAACCGTCATTGGGTGATGAGCAAATCATACTAAATTGTACGAAATAGTCACTAAATCAAAAAGTTATGAATTGACGTGAGATTGCGTTGAAATACCACAACAGATTAATTCACAAAGTAATTTGCTATGGTTCAAAAGCAATACAGTATTTACTCTAAATTATTATAATACTTTTTCTGCCATCATAATCTGGACATTCTGCGTCCATCATTTTGTCATTGTTTGTAACTTTAAAGTAGTGACTTTACTATACTCAAACTGGCTGCACATTTCCAGATTTCACCATAACTCCAGTACTGTAATAAGTCATCTGAACACTTTGGCCAACTTTTTTTTAGAAATACGTTACATTGGGGCATTCATTTTTGCTTGTGATATAGCAGGGCACTAGTATTCCGACACATTTGTGATGGTACATCACATTTTTAAAAAGTTTGCTAAACTAGAACTGCATGGTGATGAATTCCCATTATTTTCACATCATTACAAACCTGTATGATGTCTAACACAATAGAGGAAATTTAATGATAATAGAAGAACATTTTGGTGACCACTGGCCTCCATATATACAACAAAAGCACTGAGACAATTCTCATGATACTGTGTGTTTCACAGAAGAAAGCAGTTGTTTAGTTTTAATACGACATGAGAGCGAATAAACACTGACAGACTTTTTATATTTAGGTGAACTGTCATTTCAAGTTAATGCTCGCAAACAATGTTCACATTACCTTATGTGACACAAGCTCTTCAGCATGTAGCTGTAGCCCCCATTGTGGGCTCACACAAACATGTGTGTCCAACAAACCCCAGATGTGCCCGCTGAAAGAAGGGTCCAACTGTTTGTTAGAAGTGTGGATGCTTTTTTTTTATCCCTGGGTGGTGAGTGTGTGTGTGTTGGGGGGGGGTTTGTTATCTGGCCTAGCAAATCACAAGCTTGTGTATAAGGGATTTGTGTATTTGTGCCCATGCATCTGAATATAAATGAAATAGAATGTTTCTGTATATGGGGGGAATTTTGGGAAAGGGGAGAAACAAAAATATCTAGATTTAAAGCTGGAGAAATGAGAGAGGGAGATAAACAGAGGGTGTGTGGGAGCCGCCAGACTGTGGTGAGGTGGATCATGTGGAGTCAGCGGTGTGGAGCCTCAGTTTGGAAACTAGAGAAGCCCACCGCCCGTCCCTCCACTTCAGATTTATCATACTTTCACTCGGCAGACACTATGACTGCACAATTACCAAGAGCTGCAGATCTGTGACCTGTCATCATGTCGAAAGTCAGGGAGGATGGGGGCAGTGGTGGAAAGAGTGAAGTGTGACAGGATAAACGTCAATGGATTTCAACAGGATCACACTATTTTTTAGTACTATTTATTTGAAGAGTTCAGATGCAAAAGCCTTTAAGTGCCATCTGAAATTGTTTTCTAAAATTAGCATTTTCTCAGGCTCATACACTCTCAGAAATAAAGGTATGCGAGCTGTCACTGGGATGGTACCTTTTCAAAAGGTACAAATTTGTACCTAAAAGGTCCATATTAAGATCTCAAGAGTAGATATTAGTACCTAAAAAGTACACAAGTGTTCCTCTTAAAATTTGTAGGTACTAATATATACATTTGAGGTACCAATATGGACCCCTCAAGTACAAATGTGTACCTTTTAAAAAGGTACCACCCCAGTGACAGCTCGCTCACCTTTATTTCAGAGAGTGTATGTATTTATTCAGTAATTTCAGTTTTATGGCAAATAAGTTATTTTCCTCGCTTTTAACATGAAATAACTGAACTTAAATGTAAGTGGCTAAGAAAAATGCTCATTGTAGAAGAAAATTCCAGATGGCACTTACTGATTTTTGTATCAGAACTCTTCATTTGTCTTTTTTTGGTACCATTTCAGAAATAAAGGTACAAGAGCTGTCACTGGGGTGGTACCTTTTCAAAATGTATACATTTGTAACTAAAGGGTCCTTATTAATGCCTCAAGAGTACATATTAGTACAAAAGTGTACCTCTTGAAATTTTTAGGGATTAATATATACCTTTAAGTACAATCTGTACCTTTTGAAAAGAGCTAAAGTGCTCAATATAAGTACACCCCTCACAAATCTCTTTTAAATTCATATTTTTAATAGGAAGCTATACAATATTATATTTGTGCATATACATTAGATTAGTTAGTACTAAAGCCAAATCTGGAGCTTTTCTAACAAAATAACTTACGATAACAGTTCAAAAACTAGTACATCCAAATGTATGTTATAGAAAAATATTAAATACAAATTTAAAAAAAAAAATCAAGAGAAGCAAAAAAATTTGAAAAATTTTGTAGGTTGTATTATCTTTCAATTTCTAAATATGTTTGGTGACTAAAATATTATTTTAATAAATATATATGTTTAATAAATCTGTTTTGTTTAAATGCACCAAAACACATTGCCGATTTTCTCTGAGAAATGAATAAAAATATTCATTTTCAAATTAGGGGTGTACTCAATTATGCTGAGCACTGTAGTTGTATGGGTGTATAATTGTGTATTTGCACCATTTATTTTTCTCCAGACAAATGTACTGCTTTATATCTTATAGTTTACTATCCTCACACTCACTGAGAAAAAAAGCTTAAACGTTGTGAAACAAATGATACAAATGAAATGACAAATGAAAACAAAGGATACAAATTCATATTGTGCTAAAGACATCCACATGTATTAGTGTATCTATAGTGCCACCTCCTGGCCACAACTATAAAACACACAGAAAGCGGCGGGGTGGGGGTGGGGTGGGGGTCTCTCTAAAACATTTGTCTACCAACAAAAAAATAAAAATAAAAAAGTTACTTACCGCGACAGTGGAATTTATACAGGGTTCCCACATTTCTTTGGGAAATTTACCTTGCAATTCATGACAATATTGAGGAAGCTTCTGTAGAGAAAGACTGGACTCACAAAAGTCATTACTAGTCAACTTTTTCAATATTTATTTTAGCAGATGCTACACACACTGAGGAAGACGTTTGTTTTTTTTGTATCACCCAAACAATGTAAAAATAAAAACAGTACGAAGCCATTATTTGATGAGTGCGAATCATGACCTTTTTTAACAGCAGATGCTACATTAACAGTCAAATTAGAACTAATCAAAACTTAATTCCTATGACCTGAACTATAAAGCTCAATTTCTGTTCCAAATAATACAAAGATACATTTGTTATTTCACAATATACAGTATATTCATTAATAAATATACCATTTCAAATCAAACATCAAAACTGCAACCTTAGTTTAGTTTGAAAATTATAAGCTGAGCTGTATGTTTTTTTCCAATAGTACAGCATGTACTGCTGTTGTGTATGTGTTAATAAAGATTAAGTCTGAGCTTATCGACTAACTGCTCATGACTCAGACCTGTTCAAACATAAGACTATTGAAAATCTGTCACACTTTTAAAAAATGCAGAACTATGAAACACTGTAAAGATCACACAAATGTTAAGCCTTATAAAATCAATCTTATATACACATTTAAAAATCTAATTGCTCATGAAAACAGTAAGATATTGCACATCATCCCAAATTAGAAATACGTACTGTACTTCTATGGCAGCAACGTACTGATATTCCTCAATCAGTTATTCCGAGTAATTCAGGAGACACAACTAATTAATTTAGTTGAACATAACGTATCCATTCAGCCCTTATTTTTCAATATTTAGTGCAACATTTCTTTGGTTCAATGGTGTGGATGAAAGTTTCTATTATTGATGATTTTACTGTTACTTTTGCAGAATAAATTATATTGGCCTTCTTTCTTAAACCGATTTGCATATTGACTTAGGATTGGTCGTCTTCATTAAAAACATTTCAACTTTTATAGATGCCATTAACCAAGTATAGATTCATTTTCGGAGACAACAATGCATGCAATGCTAAACTTGACACTTTATGAAAAAAATAAATAAATAAAATGGGAAAAAGCAAGGCACTTCTGTGTCATAATGAAGCTGTTTGGGTTGCACTTAGTAAAGGAAAAAAAAGAATAAATAAATAAATGTACCTAAAATTAAATAAATTTAATTTACCCATTACTTTTACTTAGAATATTACAATGAAAGTACAACAAAACATCTTACAGCCTTCAATTTTATAGTTGAATCAATTAACCTTTTCTAGTCATCTCAACTTACATCAGTCAAACGGTCTAAAAATATTAATGAAACTTTGTGTAACTTAATTGTTAGAACAAAATTAACTTATTAAATAAGTTGAAGAAGTAACATAAAGGTTTATGTTGTGATGGCATTTTTTTCAATGATAACAAGAATATGCTAATATCCTATTATATTTTCCAATGATTAAAAAAATGCTTTATGGCTGTTCCCTCTCTATTAACTTAATAAATGTACCATCTAGGACTATCACGATAAGGAATTTTTGTTGTGTGATACATTGTCACAGAAATTGTTGCGATAAGAGATATTATTGTCATTCTGAGACCATTTTATGCCACTGATGATATAATGATAATATAACAGCATAAAAATGCAAAAAGACAAAGACTTTAAAATATTTATCATTCATTAATTTTCCTTCAGCTTAGTCCCTTTATTCATCAGGGGTCGCCACAGCAGAATGAACCACCAACTTATCCAACATAAGTTTTACAGCACCCGAAGGAAATCCACACCAACACAGGGAGAACATGCAAACTCCACATAGAAATGCCAACTTGCCCAGCGACCTTCTTGCTGTGAGGCAACTGTGCAAACCACTGAGCCACTGTGTCACCCTATATTTATCATTCTTAAGGTTATTTAGATTTTATAATTTGATGTTAAAAAGGTAAATGTCATATTAGATATACTATTAAAGGCAGCACGGTGGTGCAGTGGTTGGCACAATCGCCTCACAGCAAGAAGGTCGCTGGTTCGAGCCCCGGCTGGGTCAGTTGGCATTTGTGTGTAGAGTTTGCATGTTCTCCCCGTGTTGGCATAGGTTTCCTCCGAGTGCTCCGGTTTCCCCCACAAGTCCAAAAACATGTGGTATAGGTGAATTGGGTAAGCTAAATTGTCCGTAGTGTATGTGTGTGAATGAGTGTGTATGGGTGTTTCCCAGTGATGGGTTGCAACTGGAAAGGCATCCACTGCATAAAACATATGCTGGATAAGTTGGCGGTTCATTCCGCTGTGGTGACCTCAGATTAATAAAAGGACTAAGCTGAAAAGAAAATGAATAAATGAATGTACTATTAAATGTCCTATTAGTTAAATGTCTAAATATAACCTTTGACACCGGTAAGGTAGAATGTAAATGTTTGCTTTTGCTTGAATGTCATTGTAAAATGGCTTTAACGTTTAAATGCATCAAAATTGTGAACTTGTAAATATATTTTGCAATGACAAAAATTATTGAGGTCATCTACAAGCATTGCATGATAAGTCGATATATTGATTAATGTGACAGGCCAAGTACCATCTCTTCTTTGAACCCTTACATTTACCTAATGTAAACTGCATGACAGAATACACTTCTTCATAAAAATACTAATTAACTTAAATTATTTTGTTTATAAATGTTTGTTTATAATGCTAAAAGATTCAAAAATATCACCCAATTCACTTGCTGCCTTGCAAACTACTGCTATTTCCATTAGGAAATATAAATTTTGTTTTTGCTGAAATTACTAATATAATTCTATATTTATACTTTTTTTTTTAAATATATATGACAAAATTGGCCTTTAGAAATATAAAGTTTTTCTTCCCTTCTGTTGTGGCTCACTCTACAACCACAATTAGCACAAACTTCAGCAAAAACATATTTCAGTGACTGAAAAATACTACAAATAGTTGAAATTGGCTTGAACAAAGTACCCACTGTTGATTTCAGTTCTGAGTTTATCATCCAGTGTTGGTATGAGGAAAGTACACACAGATGAACGATGAGGGTATTTGTACTCCCTTTGATTTTACGCTACAGGTGGGTCATCTGAGGCTTCAGTCCCATCTTCAGATAAGAGTGCTTGAGTGTCATTAGGATCCAATGGATGGACACACTTAAGGATTCTGGAGAGGCACACATCGAGTCGGAATCAGTCAACATTCATATCATACTCGCACAGTATGTACAAAGAATACAAGCACATGCAGAAAGGGGAAAGAAGAAATGGAAACCATTGCTGGCATTTTTGAACAAGGAACAAGGAACGAGCAACATTCAGGAAGATTCAAAACCAGTTTCAAAGATATACTGGACCAACAAGGTGCTTTCCAAACCAAAAGGTCAATGCTGTGTTAAAAGTCATACTTTTACAGTAAACGTAATCTTGGTTTATACTGTAGTTGTGAGTGATAATATGTGATTGTTACATTTTTTGAAATAAGAGTATTCTTATAGTGCATTTCACACATAACTTTAGTTTCAGTTTTACCTTAAAGAAATCTGAAAGGCTTATAATTTTTAAAACCTACGACTGTTTTAATCTTATTTTTTATTCCTTTTTTTGTTCTGAACACATTCATTCATTCATTCATTTTCTTTTGGTTTAGTCCCTTTATTAATCTGGGGTTGCCACAGCGTAATGAACCGCCAACTTATCCAGCACATGTTTTACGTAGCGGATGCCCTTCCAGCTGCAACCCATCTCTGGGAAACATCCATCCATACACACTCATTCACTACGGACAATTTAGCCTACCCAATTCACCTGTACCGCATATCTTTGGACTGTGGGGGAAACCGGAGCACCCGGAGGAAACCCACCCGATCGCAGGAAGAACATGCAAACTCCACACAGAAACGCCAACTGACCCAGCCAAAGCTCGAACCAGCGACCTTCTTGCTGTGAGGGAACAGCACTACCTACTGCACCACTGCGTCGCATGTTCTGAATACAGTTTATTATAAAGTACATGTTGAGAAACGGAAATAAAGAAATTATTAAATATTTAATGTTTGTAAAGGTTTCATTTGAAGCTACCAGCACTCTGCAGTATTTCATATTATTATGTCTACATTAAATTATAAAATGTAACTTATAACCAAGTATATGGATATCACTTTTTAAATATTTCGATATCAGTTGATAAATAACTGGGTAAATAATTGTTCATTTAAAAACGCTTTTTATTGTAATCTTTAACAAACCTAGAAATGTGTTACATATATGAGATGCTTTTATGTGATTTTAATTTTACTACATTTGAAAATGTTGCGTTTTATATTTTACATATTTAGGTAACATTACAAAATCATGTAAAAGCGTAAAAAACATATACCAGGTATGTACTACACTTGTAAAATGAAAGTAATTATTGGTTTAGCAGAATTTATGCAACAAAACATAATAATTCATTTTATTTCTAATGTGTTCTTTCTAACACCCAAAGTCAGCACTCATTCATTCATTTATTCATTTTCTTGTCGGCTTTGTCGCTTGCGGGGTCGCCACAGTGGAATGAACCACCAACTTATCCAGCACGATTTTACGCAGCGGATGCCCTTCCAGCCGCAACCCATCTCTGGGAATTTCCACACACACACATTCACACTCATACACTACGGACAATTTAGCTTACCCAATTCACCTGTACTGCATGTCTTTGGACTGTGGGGGAAACCGGAGCACCCGGAGGAAACCCACGCGAACGCAGGGAGAACATGCAAACTCCACACAGAAACGCCAACTGACAAAGTCAGCACTCATTCTGGTTTAAAATCAGCATTAAAAGAAAGATAAAAAACTACCAAAAAATAACAGATTGATATTTGCCCATCAAAAATATCATTGGATCATTTTGGGTTACTATTAGTCAGTCTCATGAGAGGAACAGGTTGTCCTTCTGTCATGCTGATAAGTCATCAGAATTTTTTTTTATTGTTGAATAAAGGGGAAGTTATTTAGATTAAAGATTATGAGGACACATAAATTTTCACTGTCACACATGACAAAAATAAATATAACTAGTATTGTCATCAGTTAAAATGCAGTAAATGGTTCAATATTTCTTCGTCTTCCATGGACCTTTTGTTATAAAAAACTGCTGCATTATTACAGTTTTCATCTCAAAACTCTACTAAGGCCTTTCTCAAGCGTAGTTAAAAAAAATTACAACACTTATAATTTTAAATTGTAAAATCATTAATAAATACCTCAGGTCTCATTTTTCAAGTGGATATTTTAGTAAATGCCTTTTTTCCCTATACTTAAATTTCTAAAAACAATTCTAGAAACTGGATGCATTTTGTCACAGAAAACCATGTGGTCTGGTGTGACACTACATGCTAATTTTAAATCGGGCTATTCCACAAAAAACTGGATTTAGCTGAAAGACCCCATACAAATGTATGTAACTAAGCCCCCTGTAAAGCCCATGATGTGCACCTGTCAAGTTTTTGTCTCAGATTTTTTTTTTTTTTTACAAATTTTACTGTTTCGGAAGCACTATACAATTGTTAAGTATGGTTTGGCCTTTTAATGAAAATGTCAAACAAGTCATGAAGAATAAACTATTTTTCATAACTTCCTATAAAATAAACAGAACTATATGTAGAGAAGTGTACAAGATGAAGATTATTTTTGCTGTGTCACTCCCCAGGACGGTTGTATGCTATAGTTCAGTAAAAACGCAACTAAAATCTATGGAAAACTAAGCATTCTCTATACTGGCACCTTTATTGTGTAACTCATTACCCTCTGATATTCACAATGCAGAATCCCTGAGTATTTTGAAAAACCTCTTAAAACTTACTTTTTTTAGGGTAGCTTTTATTTGATTTTTGATAGATTGATAATATATTTGATAGATCTATTACTATTATTATTATTTTATGTTTTAATTTTTTTTATTATTACATACAAGGATGAATGCAAACAATTTTTTTTATCTTTTACTACTGCACGTCTGTAAAGCGTCTTGAGATGCAACTTTTATACTGTAGGTGCTTTATAAAAATAAAGTTTATTAATATTATTTTTTTTTTCTTCAAAACTTGTTTTACAAAAATAAAAAATTACCACCCATTTGTCAAGTACCCATAAATATGTGCACAGACAAATCATTTTAATGAACTTTGTAACATTCCACCTAAAAAGCCCATTTTGATTTCCCGGTGCCTTTAAATACACGGTTCCTATTCCTAACCATCAGCAGTTGGTTATATTTTAGTGCAGCTCTTACCCCAGTAAACTCATGGGAATAAGACAGAGTCCAGCACCCAGTAGGAAGACAAAGCCTGGACACCAAGCCACAGTGGCTGCATAGATCCTGCTAAAACTGGCAGCAGATCCATTAGTGCTCAGCGTTTCTGTGAAGGCCACACAGGCGAAGAGTGCTCCTGAGAAAATACAACATCTAAACATTATTGTCTTTTCAAAGGAAGACAGATTTTGAAATAAGGATCCTTAAACACAACACTTTAAAAGTGCATAGTCGCACAAAACACATCTTGAGCAGATAAGAGCTCTTATAATCGAAGTTTTGCTGAATAAAGAGGTTTCGCTTTGGAAGAGAGGTTTTCAGAGAGTCATTCACCCTGTTCAGACTTTGAGACGACCTTTGACATCATCGAACGCAGGACGGGGAACGGCATGATGGCAAACATAGCAGGAATTCTCACTGTAAGCAAACACATCAATACACACATTAACTAGACAAAAAACATTTCCAGAATTGCAGGAAAACTCACTTATTTTAAATAGCTACAAATATAGAACTCACAAATCTGGCTTTTTAATTAATATGGGATTGATATATGCAGCTAAATTGCAAAAAAAAAAAAGTAGGTTTTATACTACTAAATCACTAAAATTTGATAGGAAAATTAATTAACACTTCATTAGTTACCCATGTAATTGTGTTCAGTTATCATGGATGTTTATTGAGCAAACTTCAACTTAATACTCCTGTATGTACAAAAAGTATATAAATGTGTGATAAGATAAAGATGTTTAATGTAACCCGGGAGAGCCATGGTTTTCATTTAAAGTCATAATTAAATATGCCACTATAATATATATATATATATATATATATATATATATATATATCTATCTATATCTATCTATATCTATCTATATCTATATCTATATATATATATATATATATATATATATATATATATATATATATATATATATATATATATATATATATATATATATATATATATATACCACTATACTGTATATCAAAATATATGAAGTGCAGTTTTTCAATTTAATGCAATTGAAGGGCATAAACTATTCATTTATTTGGACTTCTACAGTGTTAACAAACTAATTCAAAGTTTTTAAAGTACATAACATGATGTATATTTCTGCCATTAATAAAACCAATCTCAGTGGCTTCAACTATAACTAAATATTGCTTGTTGCATAGCTATTTTTACATTTAATTTCATTCAGAAATTTTCTTCCATTTCAGCACCTCAGAATAAAAAAAAACTCAGTTTCAGTTAAAAAATTTATACATTTTATATAATTAAATTCTAAATGCATTTGTTTTTGCCTTAATAAATTAATGAAACAAATCAGAAACAACCCTGGTTACTTTTTTACAGTGTGAAAAAATGTAATTGTTTCAACAAAAAAATATTTACATTGATTTTAATAAAAGCAATTTTTAGCAAAATCCAATGTTTCATAATCAAAAAACTATGCCATGTTTGTTTCTTTTGCTGAGAGCAGAAATCTTACCAATTTCATACACAGTTTAACTTTTTTACTTTTTAATATATATAAACTTAACTTTGTAAGTTTACATTAAAATGGTGAAATCAAAAAGGATGGATTTTTCATGCAATTTAAATACATAAATCTTTATGTAATTTTCTTAATTAATACTTTATTGACTTGGTGATTTTCATTGATTTTATTGTTAAAGGTTCAGCCATTTTGTCATGCCGTGTGTGTGTGTGTGTGTATATATATATATATATATATATATATATATATATATATATATATATATATATATATATATATATATATATATATATATATATTTTTATATATATATATATATATATATATATATATATATATATATATATATATATATATATATATATATATATATATATATATTTTTTTTTTTTTTTTTTTTTTTTTTTTTTTTTTTTTTTTTCTTAGTAAACATATTTCTAAAGGGGCTGTTGACTTGAAGTTTTCCCCAGATGTTGATAGCAACCAGAGAAATCCATAAATGCAAAGAAAACAAATCTAATTAGTTTACAAATTAAGTTATGCGTAACTACTGTAAATTAAAATGACGCAGGAAAAAAAAAGTATTGAACACATGAAGAAAGAGAGAAGTAGAAAGGCAGTGAAAGCCCAGACAGCAGCTGAAATCTCTCAGTAGTTCTTCAGCAACCCTCTGCCCTTCCTCATTGTAAATTAATATTCACTGCTTCAGTCCAACATCTACATTACCAGGATGATGAAGATGAAACCAGGGTGGACATTTCAGCAAGACAATGATCCAAAACACAGACAAGGAAACTCTCAAATGCTTTCAAAGAAAAAAAAGGCGGGACAAGCGTGCTTTGGCCCGGTTCAAGGCAACTGAACATAGTGTGAGTACGCCCTACGTTTCAGTAGTTCAGTACTTTCTCCTTGTGTCATTTTTCAGATGTTTTGTTTTATTTTTATTTTTGTTTTTGTTTGGGTTTTTACCTAAATCTGGTTTAATTCCATGTCAACAGCTCCTTTAGAAATATTATTCCCAGGAAAAACATGACATGTTCAATACTTATTTTTCAAGCTATATGTATTTATACAGTATGTGTGTGAGTAACATAAATAAAAATGCCTTAATTTTAACTACAAGCATTCATGCTCACCGAGGAACATTGCGAGCGTGGTCTTGGCGAAGCCGGTCATCAACATGCTAACAGCGACTGACAGCATCCCAATGAAGGCGATGGCGATGTTAGGCAGACAGAGGGAAAACAAAAACACGCCAACAAAACTAGTAATAAAAATAGACGTGCTGGCAGCAGAACCATATCCAACAAGAATCTCAGTCCAACACAGCGGCTCATTGAGCTCATAAAGCGTGAATATGGACAAACCTCCAGTATTGACAAAAGACAAGGAGGAAAAGGTGATAATCAACAGCACAAGAACCCATTTTCTTCGTCTACTTCCTCCAGCAAACAAGCTGTAGATGCTGCATGCCAGATTCTGCAAGGCCTGACAACAAGCCAAGGTCTCCGATTGATCAATGACTCTAGTTTCTTCCAGGATAAAGATGGCATATAGTAAATTAACGACCTGAAATATGGCGGAGGTAAAAAAGGGCCAGTTGAACCCGGCTGCGTGTAAGAAGTAGCCAGTGGAGATTGAAGCTACGCCTGCCAGCATGCCAATCATCATGTCGACTACAGCCATCCGAAGGGTTTTTTGTTTGCCATCTTCACATAAGTCAGCCACATAGGAGAAGCAGCCACCTAACATGGTGCCGATGCCACCAAAGAGGGCACTTACGAATGAGGCAGCAATAAGGAGGTAAAGGTTGAGCTGGAAAAACGAGACAATGAGGAATGAAAGCGTATAGATCAGAGTGCCAATGAGAGGCATGATAATGGTGATCTTTCGGCCGCGCTGATCGCTGTAGGACACCAGGAGGAGGGTCACGATGAGGCTGGGGATCATGGAGGATAAATCAGTGTACATGGAGAACAGAGAAGCAGCTTTCTGCACCTCCTGGAAAAAAAAGGAGAGAATAAATAAAACAGATGTGCTTATGAAAGCGTGTAAGTGTCTTATGAGGGGTGATGCAATTCCTGATCCAAAAATAAAAACGGCTTTTAAAAGAAAAATGAAAAGAGAGAGAGAGAAAAAAAAAAGGAAATGAAACGCAGATGTTCGTGTATCTGTGACCAAAACGGAATGCAACAGACTGAGATCTGAAACAACAACGACAGGTGTAGCTTACTTTTATTTTCATTCATTCGTTTTCTTTTCAGCTTACTCCCTTTATTAATCAGGGGTCGCTACAGCAGAATGAACCGCCAACTTATCCAACATATGTTTTATGAAGCGAATGCCCTTCCAGCTGCAACCCATCACTGGGAAACACCCATACATTCTCATTCACACATATACACTACGGACAATTTAGCTTACCCAATTCATCTTTAGTGCATGTCTTTGGACTTGTGGGGGACAGCCGGGGCTCGAACCAGCGACCTTCTTGCTGTGAGGCAACAGCGCTACCCATTGTGCCCCTGAGCCGCCCCTCACATTTAATTTAAGGAAAATAAAATACCTTCTGACAGGAGGATTTATTTAGTGAATAATACTGACCGGATCCATGTTGTCTCACTTATTACACAGTTGAAATATTGATTTATTAGTTTACTTATTATGCAAGTATTTACTTACAAAGAATTGTTCTGTGTTTCTGTGTGATGAAACATTGGTTTCCTGAATGAGTGATCTAGTAAACTGTTGCAATGGACAACGGTTGCTTTTCAGAAATATTTGACTTCGAAGTTCAGCACTGGGCTGATAAGTATGAATTATTGAAGAGGTATTTGTATGCACTGGATAAGCTAAATAGTTCGTAGTGTATGTGGGTGAATAAGAGTGTATGGGTGTTTCCCAGTGATGGGTTGCAGCAGGAAGGGCATCCCCTGCGTAAAACATATGCTGAATAAGTTGGCGGTTTAATCCGCTGTGGCGATCCCTGATTAATAAAGGGACTAAGCCGAAAAGAATATGAATGAATGTTTGCATGCCGGTAACCCATGAAGAACTAAAGATGCTGTTATATCATTTTAAATTCTCGTTTTCTTGTAATCTTAATTTGTTTAAGAAAAAAAATGAAAATTATGTCATCATTTCCTTACCTTTGAGTTGTTATTAATCAGTATGACTTACTTTTATCTGTTTAAAACAAACACAAAAAAAGATATTTAGAAGATTGTTGGAAAATGATGACTGAATTTTCATTTTTTGTGTGAACTATCCATTTAAGGCCCTACCATTCAATCTAAAGACATTTGTGCAGAATTAAAAAGGTGTTAACAGAGAATATTGCATTTGAACTGTTACGCCCCATTCACACGGGGCGTCAGCTTCAACGCTTCCATTCACTTTGAATGGGTGACGTCAGGCGTTGCCGAACTGCATTGTGGATCCGTCGGCGCCGCTTTAAAGGCGTTGCTCGCTGCAGAAGTTGGGACTTGCTCAACTTTTCCAGCGCCGAAGGAAGCGTCAGCCAATCAGATCGCTGTATGCAAATACACCAGCTCCAACAGTGGCCTATTGCTGACTAATTTCATTGGCTGACGCTGCTATGACGATCGTGTCAGCCCTAACTTCATACACGCCCTCTGTCAAGCGTTGACGCTGAAGCCTTGTGTGAATGGGGTGTTAGAAATTCAGAAGCAAAATCCCTTCTTTCAAAATCCCTGAAAACAATTTAAATACAGAATCTTACGAACAGTCTACTGAGAGCAAGTTAATGAGACTGAACCTATTCATTATGAGTAAATTACGTTTTATTTTTGGCAATTTGAGAGGTACATTCATATATTCATTTTCTTTTCGGCTTAGTCCCTTTATTAATCTGGGGTCGACACAGCGGAATGAACCACCAACTTATCCAGCATATGTTTTATGCAGCGCATGCCCTTCCAGCTGCAACCCATCACTGGGAAACATCCATACACACTCATTCACACATACACTACGTACAATTTAGCTTACCCAATTCACCTATATTTACTATGGAATTAGATACAGGGAAACAAGCTGTATTTTTGCCAGCAGCTAGCTCTCTGCAACTCTCACATGATCGCCCACTGAAGCTAAGCAGGGCTGCGCCCGGTCAGTACCTGGATGGGAGACCACATGGGAAAGTTAGGTTGCTACCGGCCAGCAGGGGGTGCTCAACCTGCGATCTGTGTGGGTCCTAATGCTCCAGTATAGTGACGAGGACTCTATACTGCTCAGTGAGCGCAGTCTTTCAGATGAGAGGTGAAACCGAGGTCCTGACTCTCTGTGGTCATTAAAAATCCCAGGATGTCCTTCGAAAAAGAGTAGGGGTTTAACCCCGGCATCCTGGCCAAATCTGCCCACTGGCCTCTGTCCATCATGGCCTCCTAACCCTCCCCATATCATAATTGGCTTAATCACTCTGTCTTCTCTCCACCAATCAGCTGGTGTGTGGTGTGCGATCTGGCGCAAAATAGCTGCCATCGTGTCATCCAGGTGGATGCTGCACACTGGTGGTGGATGAGGAGATTCCCCCCCCTATGTGTAAAGAGCTTTGAGTGTCCAGAAAAGTGCTATATAAATGTAAGAATTTATTTATTTATTTTTTCTGGTTTCAACTTGAAGGGTAATTTTGGCACTCAGACAGGCATGTTCTGCACATTTGTTTTGGTAAAGGCAAACAAGATTAAGTTTGGAATTAAACATTATTCGTTCTTCAGGTGTTTCCTCTTTATAAAAAAAAAAAAATTTACTCATGGAACCACATTGGGATCCCAAAATCTATGAAATTTAAAAATATAAAAATAGGTGTGTCAAAACAAATGCTTATTAAAAACCAAAATCGAATCTAAAATTAGATATCTTTATTACTTCTTGAGTTAAAGGAATGTAACCAATGTAAAATAATAATAATAAAATAAACTAAAGTAAAACATGTTCTGGATAAGTTGGTGGTTCATTCCGCTGTGGCCACCCCGGATTATTAATAAAGGGACTAAGCCGAAAAGAAAATGAATGAATAAACTTTTATCTTAGCTTAACTTATATGGATGTATTTGCTTGCAATTTGTGGATTCACTTCCCTACAGAATCATGTCAATCATTCTAAATAATACATTCTTTCTAAATAGCAATTTTCAAGTCATCCGGTGAATATTACAATATTTATTGCAGAAACAGAAAACACTGAAATGTCAGATTTTTCCAATATGGAGCAGTCCTAAATTTTGGTATAAAGTCCTGAAAGAGCTACCATTCTCATGTGTAATAAAACAATGATGCTGCCATTTTTTCTAAAGTCATATGCAAAGATTGAATATATAAAATTTTATCAAGTATGAATATTGTGCATCTTAATGTCTTGTGTAATTTGAAAAATGTGGTGAAATGATGATAAAAAAATGAGAAAAGTATCATTACATAATTTAATATTTTGAATGTAAAACACATGCACATAAACACTATCACACAAATGAAACAAATAAATTAATCCTGAGAAATCTGCCATATTAAAATACAAAAAAAAGAGAAGCAGACACTTCCACAAAAAAACATGAAAGCAAATCCAACACTTTTCTTAGTTAACCTTAAAAAACAACACACGCAAATATACTCTGATAATAAGCTCAACTTTAAATTTTATAAGAAATAAAAATATCTTCTATCTCCCCTAGACACCTTGAGGGGAACTGGTTGTCCACTAAAATATCTTGAGGCAGGTTTGTTAAAAAGCAACTGCTTAAAAAAACACATCTACACTGCAATAAAAATGCATTTCTTACTTTACTTTTTCTTAACAAGACAACTTTAAGTAAGAAAAAATGCCTAAGTTTTGCTGTACCATCCAAAAATGCAGTGTATATATGATTTCAGTGTTTAAATATGTAAATAATATGAAAATGTTTGTGTCAGATATGAATGTACCGTGTAACATACTGTACCTCTTGTTGGCTGGTGTGGTTGCTGATGTTGGTGGCGCATTGGGAAGTGTTTTCGGACACTGGATAGGTCGAGTTTGTGATCTCCAGCCACAGTCTGCGATACACATACTGCTGGATGAGAGGATAAAGCATAAAACTGGCAAACGCGTAAATCGCGACGACGGGCTCGATAAAGTACAGTCGCTTCATAGTGTCGTCGACGATGTGAGCTGCAAAGACAAGAATAAAACAAACAATTACATCAATCGACCATAATCACACTACTCGCAGATCTACATAATTGGCTAACCATCAATCCCTTAACAACTTGCATCATGACAGCCTAAATTAACCGGTCAACCTGCCGACCACCTTGGACAGCTACCAGTCTATTCAGTTTACTTACGGACAGCGCAAATATACTGAGGACGTACGTCTTCATCAAAGCAAATGTAGACAGAGTTGCTCTCATCCGCCGAGACTCTTCTGCAAGCTCTCTGGCAGTTAAAAGTTGTTCTCTGTTTTGTTTATGAAACATGACTTCTCGCAACCTCTTATGAAACGCCGGTTTCCTGGATGTCTTCACCTGATTGGTCGGTTGAGTTTAAGGATTTCAAATCATTGGTTGGTGAAGCTGTCATTCAGCCAAAACGGGCGGGACAACTCATGAAATTGCAATGGTCAATGTAATGGATTTTAGGAGCTATTAAAAACAGTGTAATTATTTATTCTGTTGATCTTGCACTTAATTAATTTGTTATATTTGTTATATTTTCTATTTTGGTATATCTGTGATATTACAACATATCTGTTGAAAACGTATAATGCTTGCTCGTGAGGAAGACAATATTGTAGATAGTTCATAAAACATTGTTGCTTAATATAATTAAGTTTCATTTTACTGATTTAGAACCATTGCATTGCCCATTTTCTTAGTGTTACGGTAACATTGAGTGGGCGTTTGTAATGGGAGGAGTCTAAATGACTAAAATAGGAAGAAAATAGAAATAAAAAATAAATAAACTGGTTGTTTTAATCAACTCTTGTCTGAAGAGGGCGCCTCGCGGCCCGTATTGAACAATTTTGAATGTCTATTTAAGCAAAAATTGGTTACCATTACAGTCATAGTCACGACGTTTTATTAAACTCAAAAAATTATATATGCAACATAAAAAATATATAATTTGTGACAAATGACAAATATATTCTTATTGTGATTTTTATTAAACGTTTTTTTGCACAAAACATGAGTTAGATAAAAACATAAATATAACATAAATAAAACGTAAAAACATAATATAGCTCTAAAATAAAATGCACAAAATCAAGAAATAAAGAGAAGATAAATGTTAGGTCACTTACAGATATACAGTACCATATATATGGTGCATCAGAATCATCTACAAAAATCTTATTGCTTTAAGATTTTTGCTAATAAGTGTTCAAATAATGTCATTTTCAATCCATTTAACTTCTGTATATAATAATGAGCAATTATAATAATTTAATTAAAACAACAAAACAAGATTTTTATCAAAATTAAAGAGAGGGGTCCGGATGCAGACCTGTTGTTTTATTATTACTCAATTCAGGAACATACATAACATTACATAAAACATAAATTACAATATCAATCAACAAGTGACACTGACGTCGGTGCCAATAGCCTAGTGGTTAAGTGCGACAACATATAGTACCATGGTCCATCACGGCGACTCGAGTTCAATTTCCGGCTTGAGGTCCTATGCCGACCCTTCCCCTCTCTCTGCTCCGAATACTTTCTTGTCTGTCCTTCACTATCCTATCCCAATAAAAGGTGAAAAAACTCTTAAAAATTAATAAAAAAAACAAACAAACAAAAAACAAGTGACACTGACAAAAAGTGCATACAATGTGGAACAATAGAAAAACATTAGTAAATCCTGAAATCAACTTTATATAATTCTCTATATCTATAATGAAGACTACAAAGGCAGGTTTACTATTTGAGAATTTGCATTTGTGAATGTAAAATTTACTTAAGAAAATAATTGAATTTATTTAAAAAACATTGTTTTCTTTTGAGTTAAAATACCCAAGTATAATATATTCCTGTAGAATCTTCACCTTAACAAAAAAATCTACATTATTCCTCAACTTCTGAATGTAATGACCAACACAAATGTGTCACCGTTTCGTCAGCATTCACACAAAAAGAACAACCTAAGTCAGTGTCAACTCTAAACTTTTGAATACATTTCTTGACAGGGTAAAACCTGTGGATCAGTTTAAAAGAAACCTCTTTTACCTTATTTGTGAGAAAGAATTTTTGTTGTATAGTGACCAGATTTTCCTCCAGTTAAGATTATTTAAAAGGTTTTTCCAAAAGAAGATACTGTGCAGAGTGGATGCAGACCTGGTGCAGATGCAGTCTGAGCTGCATGCATTGTTTTTTAATGGGCTCACCTAACCCCACTCCTAACACACTAGAGTGCATTGTGTCTGACATTGCATCTCTGAAAGATGCAGTCTCAGCTTGCATCTTAAAGGCTGCATTCAGATACTACTGAAATTAATTGAAAACATTTTACATTCAACATTATATCAATTAAATAAAAATGCAATAAAACTAAAAATAACAAACAATAATGACACATGCATTACAGTATTATAAATTAAAATATATATTAGACTAATACAATTATAACATGAATAATTTTGATTAATTAAAATGTATGATTGTATCCTACTGTTAAAGCTAGGGATAGTTCACCCACAAATGTAACATCCTCACCATTTACTCACATTCAAGGGGTTCTAAATTTTTATTTAAAAACTTTTTCTGTTGAACATAAAGAAAAATATTCAGAATAATTTGGGGAGAATGTTTGCTGCTTTCCAGCAACATTCTTCAAAATATCTTAATGTATTTCAGGCCTGTAGCATGAGTTCATTTGTCCTTTTTAGACTGCTACGCCATCTTTAATAGTAAAAAAAAAAAACATTGAAAACGCTGAATGAGGAAAGTTGAATGTGCTGGCCAGTTTGTTATTTACATGATGTCATTTGTATTTTTTAAAAAAAAGTATTTATTCATATATCTTTATTCTAAATCTTTAGGAAATATTTTGGTACATCAAAAAGTGTGATTATGATGACTAATCCAGCTAAAAATAGTGCTTAAAATGTCACTATGCAGTAGGGTTGTCGTGATACCATCAATTCATGTCACAATACCAGCTGAAGTATCGTGTTATCAAGTAGTATTGCGATACTGTAATTCATAATTCAAATCCATGAAATAAAGAAATACTGTATATTATCTGTTATAATAGGCCTACTTGAATTGAATTAGTAATTCCCTTATTTTTGAAAAAAGTATTTTCACGTCTCTTTACCTAAAATGTATTTGTACCAACAAAAATACATTAAAATAAAAATACAAATGATACCAAACAAAATTCGTTACAAAAATACCATTTTTCCAACAAACTTAGGTTATATGAAGTGGTCAAAATTAGTTTTAATGTTTCCTGTTGCTATTTTGGGCTTTTCATCTATTGTCTTATCAGGTAAGAATCCAGAGTAATTCAACATTTCACTTTGTGATTTGTTCTTTTTAAGAGATTGTCACTGTTGTTGTAGCTATTAAATCATATTGACAGGAGCAGAAATAAACGGATTCAGATTAGAACTGAAGCATTAGAAAATATGCTAAAGGCTACCATAAAAGGTGCAAATTCTACACAGTTTTGCAACCTTAGAAGGCGCTATAGACTATTCAAATAAAAGGTCTATTGTTGCACAAACGGGTGAGCATTTTAGTGACTTTTCCACATGCAACATTATGTATTGTTGACAGACCGTTAAGCTACCGTTTACAAACTACAGTGGCACCACCAGTATTTTGAAGTTCAACGATACTACAATCACGATACTACCATAGTACCTATCGGTTAACCGTGCAACCATGCAATATTTAAATCTCATTAAATAGAAAATGAGGCGTATAACTACAAAAAGGTCCACACTTTGAAGTTAGGAACAAATGGATTATGAGTAAATGTAAATGATGATAGAATGAACTATCCCTTTAAAAACGTTTGCTTTCTACATCACATGACACACATCTAGCCAATCAGCGGCCAGCTTAAGGTCCTGTAAACGCTTCTGGGCGTAACCACAGTGCTGCCGTTTTCCTCTCTAGGTTTCCGTTGTATTTCTGTTCTTGAACTACCTGCCCCGCTAATCATTTTGTTTCTAGCCATACACGATATCCAACCGGGGCAAGACAGGCACAACTCTGACAGGTACACATGACCATCTCTTTACTAAGCATCATTATAAATCCACAACACACACCGACACAATACATCTGCACCTTTCATGTTCAACTGAAAACATAGCGGCTCTGTGATCAATAAAATGTCTGTTTATATGGTTCAGGAAGGCGATGGAGAGCTAGCCGGCTAACGTTAGCCGTCAGTGCTGGTCGTGATAAAGGCTTTTAGGGGCTGTCAGTCTGTCTGAACTGTTGATTTTGACAGATCAAGGGCCGGCCGGGCCCGATCTTCTTCATTCTAGTTATCACACGGATGATTGCTAATATCTTGTGCGCTAACCTTCAGCCACACTCTGAGACAGTGGCCCAAGGTTAGACAGACTGTGTATATGCATGCATTATACATCTTCATAGATTTCGGTTGCAGTTTTGATTGTGATGAGCACCTGTCATCCTGTTTTTTTGCATGGTTTGTTTCAGTTAAGTCGGACATTTTAGCTCTTTGCTTCGGCTTTGATAGGATTTGGCTTGATTTTTCATCCCTCACTGTTGTGATGCTGAAATAACAGCACAGTTGATGTTTTTTCGACAGCATCGTGTTTCCTTTTTCCTGCATGACCGTTAGAGCAAAAACACGAATTTATAAAAGCAGGCATTGTGCAAGCTTCCCACTTTATTTCCTTCCTCTCTAATGTCAATGGTCTGTGACAGGGTGTACTAATAAAACACTTTGAATTGTGTGTTTTTATGGTTGCACGATGCGACATTTGATGCACCTGCATATCTAGATTGAGGTACAGTTAGTTTTATAATCGCACATTCGTTCTTTTTTGAACAATGAAAACTTGTGACGGGGTCTCTATATTGTTTACCATGCTACTTTGACAATTCAGTATGAAATCGCATGTAATATGACTTCAAAACAACATTAGCACTATTTAATTGACTGTGAACAATGTTGTACCTTGATAGCCACTTGCTGTTTATATAATATCACTATTTAGAATTTGCTAAGTCTTATTTTCTGAAATTATATTATTAAGAAACTCTGAATGTGCGAATAAGACCAACTTTACCTCAGTCATATCTGAAATTGCAGGTGGTTTGACGGTTGGAATATTGTCACCACAGCCCCTGTGGCATTTGCTTTATATGCTGTGTTTCCTTTACATGATTTATTTTTGTATTCAGGACTGAAACAGGTTGTGTCGAGCCATGGCATTCAGTAAAGGTTATCGCATTTATCACAAGCTGGATCCACCTCCATACAGTGTGATTGTGGAGACCAGAAATCGAGAAGAATGTCTGATGTTCGAGTCTGGAGCTGTTGCTGTACTGTGTAAGATACACCTTGAGTTACTGAATTAATCTTAAATGTTTAGTTAGCATTGATTCTCTGTCATTCTTAGGCATAAGAATCCAAACAAAATGGCATATTAAAGTATTTAATTCATTTAATTATGGCATGTAGATTTTAAGTAAATATTTTGATGTCATCTACAGCGGCGGCAGAGAAAGAGACCATAAAAGCATCGTACACCAAGATGCTGGATGCCTATGGGATCCTGGGAGTTCTGCGTCTGAACCTCGGTACAGTTCCTCAGCCTCTGTTTATATTTTGGTGGGGGGACTTGCTAATTCTGTTTGTCTTCATAACAAATCCAAATCCACCCTGTCGCCAGATTAAAAGAAAAACAGATAATTCTGAAGATAATCCCCAAAACACTGAAATTCACACCAAAACAAACATTTGTGGAGGGTTAATGCATAACATGCTATGTAGTCAGTAATTACAGTGTAACTTTGAGATGGGCCATGTACTTGTTTGTACTTGTCGTATGTTTAACTGTCATCTTTTAAAGGTCTTGGCAGTATGCATTGACTGTATTGAAAAAATGATAAATCAATATTTTGGGGGATTTTTCAGTAACTATAGTTAAACTATATTTTGCTAAGAGTGTGTTTGTGCAGGTTTAGTTCTGTTACTGATAAATAAATATAACACTATAACTGCCCGTAGGTGGCACCAAGTCCCTTTCTTAATGAGTGATTCACTTACTCAATCATTCAAATGTTTCATTTAAAATGGCTGATTCATTTAGAAAAGAAATAAGGTACTTTCTTTATGAATGGATTCAATCATTGGCCAAAAATGTAGCAGAACACTGCAGTGCTACTTGTAAGATGCGCAAATGTTCTGCTTTGGCTTTGTTCCTATTTTTTGCTAGTGAAAACAGGCAAAATTGTGTCTAAAATGTAACTCAGTCAATGTTAATTTATTGTTTTGCAAAATAATTGTTGTGTACAATAAATAATAGATTTGCGCTCATGTGCTGATATGCGTGTTTAAGAATATTGTGGCTGAAGCATCAAACTGACGTCAACAGAGAAGGACCGCCACTCTAAAAACAGAAGCAAATGGTCAATCATTGATTGAAGATTACTAAAGCAAATTCAATGGATTACGTTTTTTCAGCATGGATTAATTGTTCACCTAAAGGAAAACAATGTGCGCTATAAAAATAAACATTGTAAATTTTCATTTCACTAGAAGCTGTGATCTAATAGGCCTAATCGTAAATCATCAAAAAATATATTTTTGCTTGTGTCAAATTCAATAATGTCAGTTCACACATTGCTAAAACAACAATTACAATATTTACAATTGACAATAAATAACATAAGTAGTACACACATTGACATTGATAGACATTGATAAATTCAGAATTTTTACAAAATATGCTTAAGCCACAAACTGACCTTCATTATTCCTCCACAGGTGATTCTATGCTGCACAGTCTGGTGGTCGTAACAGGCTGCAGCTCAGTGGGAAAAGTCCAGGATTCAGAAGTTTTTCGGGTAACAGGCACAGACTTTGTCTCTCTGAAGAATGACCCCACAGATGAGGACCGGATCACTGATGTCAGGAAAGTCTTAAACTCTGGGAACTTCTATTTCGCCTGGTCCTCAACTGGAGTGAGTCTGGATCTCAGCTTGAATGCCCACCGCAGAATTAGAGAAGACACATCCGACAACCGCTTTTTCTGGTGGGTATTTCTCAAACCTCCTTTTGATTTGTTTTCAGTTGATTCAGTCATGAGTTCAATTAAGTTGTCTCGTGGGATTTGTTTCATGTGTCAAAAAATATTTTCATGAACCAAATCTCACTTGCTCATATTGCTGAATAAGTATAGGATACATGGATGTGATGGCTTTGTAATTATATAATAACTGTGCAGGAATCAGTCCCTTCATCTTCATCTCAAGCATTATGGGGTGAACTGTGACGACTGGCTGCTGAGATTGATGTGTGGTGGTGTGGAGATCCGCACCATCTATGCTGGGCACAAACAGGCCAAAGCTTGTGTGATTTCTCGGCTCAGTTCGGAGAGAGCGGGCACACGTTTCAATGTCCGAGGCACGAATGATGATGGCCAGGTGGCCAATTTTGTGGAGACTGAGCAGGTATGCCAACAATATGATTTACCTTCAAGTAGGGCTGGGCGATATTGCAAAAAAAATTATCACAATATCAAATTTCATATCATTCGATATCGATAATTATTGAATAATTTTTAACAATACATTTAGGAATATTAGGATTTTTTTAACCATTTTATTTTAATTTATCAACATTACTAAGCAAAAAGCAAATAGTTTTAATAGTCAAAAACAAAAAATTTTAAACAAAGTATATCATCTCTTTATAATAAAATAAACATAAGTGTTAAAGAGACTCTTAAACTTGATAAATAAAATGTTATAAAGTGTGCGCAATGGTAAAGGTAGAGGTAGATCAACATCTGTAAGGTGTTAATACAATACAATAAACCTCAAACTCCTTATACAAAACAAATTATGGTAATCATATCTGAGCTTTCAAGTAAAGGAACCAGCCATCATTATTCAAATACAAACTGCAACATTACAAATTGTAAAGTTAGATGACTATATTACCCCCTATGCTAAAAAATCTAGCATAGATTGGGCTAGTGCTAGTGGCTGGGATGCACAAGAAAAGAAACCAAAAAGCCACTCTAGCGACATCCTTACATCCTTTTTTATAAACAATATCCTGCTATATGGCACTCATTTTTGTATGTGTTGTTAATCTGACCTTAAATGGCAAGCGCACACACGTGCTTTCCTTCACCATTTTCTATGGTGTCTCTCGTAACTAGGCAATCATTGATCGTTTTCTCAGAGGATGACAATCGGACAAATTGCTGCTGCTCAGATACAAGTTTATGGAGAAAAGTAAAAAGCGCTGCTGTGTTTAAGTGTGCTATGTTTGTCTGAGGTAATTAGTGTGCCGTTACTGAAATGTGTATATTAATTTCATACGAAGTGTGAAGCAGATTGGTTCGTTCTACTTGCATGAATGGCGGTGCACTTGGGGCATTCAGAAAAGTTCAGATGTTTTTCAACTAAGTACACCTGGAAAATGCGTGTGCATCACATGTGTGTCGCTTACACACCCTCTGCGCGTCATGCAAGTCAACAGCCGCAATTAAATACTGAAATACCAGCCGCTTCATACTGAATTTTTTTTTAATCGATTTTAACAATGGTGTTTGGTCAATAAATATTGAAACCGATTTTATCACCCAGCCCTACCTTCAAGTCACCTTTAAACTCACTTCATTAATCTTCTAATGGACTTCGGTCATTATAAGCCAAGGTTTTGTATTTTTCAGATAATTAAAATGGTTGTAGTCAAGGAACGCTAAAACACTTGGGGACTTTTGTGACTCTTGTAGCAATGCTGGTTCACACATAATGCGTATTTAAGCATGTGTAGATTACATACAAACAAAGTGAATGAAAGTGTGTGAATAGAGGTGAATTTTTACTGCGTGGTGTAAATGATGTGGAATGTGTGATGCGTTTGTCGTGTGCCATGGAATTCGCCTCAGTCGCTTCTTTCAGCAAGTTAGAAAAATTCAACTGAAGTTGAATATCCACATGAGCTGAAAAACATCCCCCGAGAGAGTGAATTAATGATTCGCATTGTGTTAACCCAGCATAACAAATGTTAAAATTAGGCATATGATAAGAAATTACTAAATGGTGTCAAAAATAACCTTCATAAATAACTCTATACATGTATACAATCTGCATGAAAATAACTTAAAAATATATAAAAAATTAAAATAAATGGTATGTAACTTAAAGGTGGACATTGTCTAGAATCAAGTCAAAATACAGAAAAATACAGAATATAAACAGAAAAACTTTACTGAAACTCAATTTGCTATCTTTATTCAGTAAAAAAATGTAATGAGAAATACAAGTTGGTAAAATGTACCAAATGTGACATGCCAAGGCTGAGGTTTTGTTTTCACTTGTGTTCTTTGCAGATTATTTTCCTTGATGACAAAGTATCCTCCTTCATCCAGATCCGAGGGTCAATACCGCTATTCTGGGAGCAGCCGGGAATTCAGGTACCATAAAGCCTTGAATCAATATGACGTATGCATGTATTCAAATCGCACTGAGGAATAATATTTGCATTGCGCTCCACTGAACCGAGTCTGTTGGAGATCCAAACCCCTGCTGAGTCATCATAATCAACTAATTCTCTTGTATTTCCACCTCGCCGCACACACAGCCACTGCTGACCCGCTTTATTCATATTATCAGAAACACTCGATTCAGGGGATTTTGTCGCAGCTGAATCAAAGTCGAGAGCCGAAAGGACCGCATGGAAAACAGCAGCTGGTATTTCAAAGGTTTAGTTCTGTCTGGTGGTTGATCTGTTCTTTACTGTGAAGAGTCTGTGCAATGTCAGTCAGTGAAAGCTGCATCTAAACAAACCGTGATTTATTTTGGAAAAGAGACAGATTTCTGAGAAATGTATAGCCTTCTTACGAAATCTGTTAAAGATGCCAGGAAGCAGGTCTGGAAGTGCCCGTGTCTTTCCTCTGACATTGCATAGACGTTATCAGCGCTGCTTTTAGTGGGAAGCTGGTGAGGTGACCCTTCTTGAGCTGTTTCTTCAAAGCTTTCCACAGAACCTGAATGACAGGTGGCATTTCAGGCCATAGTGGAATTGGTTAAAGGGATGGTTCACCCAAAAATCGAAATTCTGTCGTTATTTTACATCATCCTCCACTTGTTTCAAACTTTTTTGAGTTTCCTTCCAGTAGCTATGTTTTCATCCAAATATGCGAAGTATATTCCATCCAAATATGAGCAGTATCTGCAGATTTCAGTAGATTTTCAATCGATTTACTTATGTAAATGTGTGTAAATAAATATTCGAAATATGCAAATATTTATATAATTTATGTACAATTCAGTCTTTAAAGCAGGGGTGTCAAACTCAGTTCCTGGAGGGCCACAACCCTGCATAGTTTAGTTGCAACCCTGCTCCAACACACTTACCTGTAGGTTTCACACCAGACTGAAGGACTCAATTAGTTTGATGAGGTGTGTTTAATTAGGGTTGGAACAAAACTGTGCAGAGCTGTGGCCCTCCAGGAACTTAGTGTGACATCTGTGCGTTAAAGTAATATGTTCTGTCTTTTAGTGGATGTATTATATAAGAGACCAACTGTAGCTTTGTTTACAGATGGTTCTAATTGGATTTTGGATGTAAACCTTAAATAAAAGTAATTTTTTTATATTATAAGTTCAGTTCCTACTCTCAAAATTATTCTGCATAAATCAGCAGATTATTTACAAAATCTTCACAGAATTAACATAAAAGTTCCACCAATTCTGTGTGGTCTTGCCAATGAGTCAAAGAGAACACAATTGTAACTTCTTGATAAACTGGTGACAAAAAGCAAAATGGAATTTGCTGCTGTAGGAAAAGCCAATGTTGACCTTTTGTTTTTTACATATTTAAATTACTTGCACCTCGGAAGGCAAAGACTAAATAAAATGAACACGGGTTGGCATTTGGTAGCGTGAGACCCTCTTTGGGAGTACAGCTGCTCAAGACAGTTATGAGCAGTATTAATACTGAACCCCTTCGGTTAAGGGATTTTAGAATGACCAATACATTTTAGAGTGACGATTCATACCATGCCACCACACATTTTTGTTATCACATGATCTGATAAACCAAAAATCAAAAAAAAATTATACATATGCTAGAATTTATTGGCTAAATGTGTTTACATTGTAATTTATGCACATTTTTGTTATCAGATAAGTTTATCCTACTCAGAAGTTTTTTTTTTCAAAATCTATGCACGTCTCGCCATTTCCATGAAGCATTTTTTTATACGATAATCCAAAATATGGGGACAGCACGGTGGCGCAGTGAGTAGCGCAATCGCCTCATAGCAAGAAGGTTGCTGGTTCGAGTCCTGGCTGGGTCAGTTGGCATTTTTGTGTGGTGTTTGCATGTTCTCCCCGTGTTGGCGTGGGTTTTCTCTGGGTGCTCCGGTTTTCCCCACAAGTCCAAAAAATATGTGGTATAGGTGAATTGGGTTAGTTAAATTGTTTGTAGTGTATGTGTGTGAATTAGTGTGTATGGATGTTTCCCAGTGATGGGTTGCACCTGGAAGGGCATCCGCTGCGTAAAACATATGCTGGATAAGTTGGTGGTTAATTCCTCTGTGGCGACCCCAGATTAATAATTAAGCTGAAAAGAAAATGAATGAATCCAAACTATGCATAAAAATAGGTGATTTGCAACATAGCTAATGTTGAACACAAAATACATTTCAAAAAATGTTGTAAACCAGTATTCATTGACTTTCGTATTACTTTTTTCCTACTATGGATGTCAGTGGCTATCAGTATCCAACAATCAAAATATATTTTTTGTTCAACAAAAAAATAAGTGGATAGACTTGAAGGTGAGTAAATTAATTTTTTTTATTGGTGAACTGCCCCTTTAAAGGATTCCACTGTCTTTAAAGCTAGGTGTGAAATCAAGGAAGTAGTCGCCACATGATACTCTTTCTTTGCTCCCAAAAGCTCATGGTAATGTGAGCTTGCCTTTGCTGCCATTCCAAGTGTATGAAATATTAATGGCCAGAGCAGAGGCAACAAACAGAACTGGGTGGGTCAGACTGACACCTGCTTTTTAATGCCAGCAACAACCCTTTGTTGGATATAGAGCGAAACAGTCATCCATCTCATGCGTATTGGAAAAACAATGTAAATACCGTGTTGACACATTTAGTAATAATCAATTTAAATTCGTCAAAGGGACAGTTCACCCCAAAAAATGAAAATTCTATCATTTACTCACCCATTTATTTATTCCAAACCTGTTTGACTTTGTTTGTTTTGTTGAACACAAAAGAAGATACTTTGAAAAATGCTGGAAACCTGTTACCATGGACTTCCATAGTATTTGTTTTTTCCACTACAGACATAAGTGGTTAAAGGTTTCTGTTTTAGTGTTCAACAGAATAAAGAATCGCATTAATGTTTGGAACCACTTGAAGATGAGCAAATAGTAAGTACATTTCCATTTTTGGGTGAACTATCCCTTTAATTTTGAACCGTTTTTAAGTACTTTTTGGTAACACTGGTAAATACACTTGGGTTAAAATTTTAAAATGTTAATTGGTAAAAATAAATTATACCAAAAAAAAGAGGCTAAAAGAACAGTATATAAACACTATTTCAGTGTCACCCTAGCTAAATAAAATGCTATGAACCATTCGTATGAGAGGAAGAGGAACCAATTGTGTTCAAAGGTGTAACCTTTTCATTGAGTGAGACTGCAGGAAATGAGAAGTTAGTCATAGCCTAGATGAAAAAAGTTTTCTGTTATTTATGATGGCTGGAACTTTAAATATAATACGTTATACGCAAGGATGTGAGGTCATTTGGTCAAATGTCACATAATTAGAAAACCATTATAGATATGAGCTTTCTGCTAGTAGTTGTTACTCCATTAGATACTCCCAACAGCACGCATCAGGACTGTCTAGCCAGTTTTCTGGCATGATCGGTATTTTTGATATCAGTGAGTTTCTGAAATCATTAGTTATGGCTCTACTGTCTTATTCTGCTTAAATGTTTTTTAAATGTCTTCAAATGCAGCTCTGCTCAGCAGGCTGGCAAAGCCTCTGTATTTTCTTTCTCATCTTCCTTCCCTCTGCCACCTTCATTTCGCCTTGCATCAAGTATGAAACGACTCATTTTCTCTTTATTTGCTTTTTTTTGTCTTTCCTCAAAGGTCGGATCCCACCGCGTTAAGCTGTCCCGTGGTTTTGAAGCCAACGCTCCGGCTTTTGAAAGGTAATTACGATTCTGCAGCTCTCTGATGGTGATCGTGTCCTGTTGCTCTGGTTAAAGCTCAAACATTAGTGCATGATGAAAGTGACTCAGCCATCATTTGCTTCCGTCAGTGCTGTTATTTAAAGAGGTGGTCAAGTCAGCTGTTTTTGATAGGTCTTGATTCTGTTTATGGGGTGCACTGGAACGTGTCCATACTTTGTTTTTTTTTTTTTGAAACAATCAGAGTATTTTTTTATGTATTTTAACTGTATTATTTATGTTTCCCTTCTCCTTAAAGGTATAGTTCACCCAAAAATGAAAATGTCCTCGTCATTTATTCACCCTCTTCTTCGCATCTTATCATATCGTATCGTGTCATATCTTATCTTATCATATCATATCGTATCTTAACGTATCGCATCTTGACGTATCTTAACGTATCGTATCTTATCGTGTCTTATAGTATCTTATGGTATCATATCTTATCGTATTGTATGGTATCATATCGTATCACATCTTATCATATTGTATCTTATCGTATCATCTTAACGTATCAAATCTAACATATCTTAACGTATCTTCTCTTATCTTGTCGTGTCTCATCTTATTGTATCTTGTCTTAGCGTATAGCATCTTAACGTATCGTATCTTATCTTATCGTATCTTAACGTATCGCATCTTAATGTATCTTATCGTATCGTGTCGTATCTTATATCTTATCTTATCGCATCGCATCTTAACGCATCGCATTTTATCTTATCGTATCATATCTTGTCGTATCTTATCGTATCGTATTGTATCATATCTTATCTTGTTGTATCTTGTCTTGTCTTATCTTGTCTTATTTTATCTTATGTTATAATACTAACATTCTTCAAAATATCTTCTTTTGTGTTCAAAACTTGTTTGGAACAAGTGGATTATGAGTAAATGATGACAGAGTTTTCATTTTTGGGTGAGCTTTCTCCTTAATAGGGTCTGTTGAGTTTTTAGTTTTCCGAAGCCCCTCCCTCAAAAATGCGCAGTGGACTCTGATTTGCCCCAGTGTGTTTTAATTTGCTAACTTGCCTATTGAGCTTTGTCTAGAAATGTCTAGAGTGTAAAATAGAGATGCCTGGGGTGGTGTTTATGCATATTATGTTGGATTTTTTTATGTTGGTGATGTCACAAATCCAGCAAGAAGTTTGTTTTAGTCTCTACCAAGCATTAGTTGTAGGCATTAATGAGCAAAAAATATCCCATTGCATTAAAGTTTGAGCGCTGTAACTTTGCCGATGTTGTTTATGCTCACTTTGCAACTTCACACACTAACTGAAGTTTAAAAAGTGTTTTAGTGCAGAGTTGCACAGTCTGGATGGGCAAGTTCAGTCGTGCCCAAGCATGTGTTTTCAAACAGTCGCTGGGTAATTGGGTCTGTCAGAGGCTGATCAGATGGGTTTCGTAGGTGGTGTTTATAGACAGCGTAGCTGGATGAAGTGCAGTAGGGGGTCTTGAGATGCAGTTTAAAAGTGAAACTTTCTCTTATATAAAGTGGGACCAAAATAATATGTGCTATACATTGCAAATTTTAAAAAAATAAATATATAAAAATAGAAATAATTATTAAGAATTTAAAAGGTATTCTACTAAACTAAATTGTCAGTGTTTAAATGAAACAAATGTTTAAAAAACTGCAGGTTTTTTTTATAATTGCATTTTTTGAAAATTGTAAATATTTCTTTTTGTAAAATACTGTAGTGAATGATATTTTATTCCATTTGATTCAGTAGTGTGTACTAAACTAAACAAAAACAAATGTTTAAAAAAATTAACTATAAATATTGCTTCAACTGAGTTTTTTTAAACAATATATGTATTTTTAATTGTATTCATATTTTTTCGTAAAATAAAGTAGTGAATGGTTTATTTTATTCCATTGTATTCAGTAGTGTGTTTTTGTGATGTTGGGGAATTGGGGGGTTGGCAATTTTTGGGGGGGCGGAAATGGCTAACTAATGTTCTATTGAACACCATGATTGCTATTTGCTGGGTGTGTGCAACTGCTTTTTATATTATAAATTATTTTATTATCAAAATTAATAATTTTTTACATTCTGTATAGCAAAATTGTTGTGTACATCTTTATTTATTTTTTATTTAAACAATTTTTTGTAATGCATGCAAGTATTTTCAAATCAAAACAACTTAAAAGGCTAAACCAGTTATTTATCAAATGTTACATTGGATCCAATGATAAGTCTAGAAGAGTCTCTGTGAGCCTGTTCAGGCATTTGCTCCATTGCAGCAGATGACCTTTTAAAAGTAACTATAGAAATACTCCCTCAGTGCTCTTCTTCCATAATATACCCTTTAACACACTACTAGTTTGATTAAAATAATAAGATCACTATAAAGTAAACCTAATCCTGACTTATTGTGAGTGGTATTTGTTGTGATTTAGCCGTGGCTCACGCTGAGCATCATGGTCTTTGTTTTTTTTATCATGAGTCACGCTTCTGCTGAGTCAGGTCTGATGAGAGGAAGGAGATGCAGAAAACACAGTCCTGAGGCTTTCGTTCATCCTCCTCCATCTTTAATCATCTATTGATCACTTCATTGCTTTCTTTGTTTTAAAATCATCACTTTTTTAAAGCTACTTATTGATTCCATTTCAGAAGGATTAATGTTTTGAATGCGTCTTAAAGGGACATTTCACCCGAAAATTAAAATTCTGTCATCATTTATTCATCCTCCTCTTGTTCCAATCCATTTTAAAATTATTTCTTCTGTTAAACAAACAAGAAGATATTTTGAAGAATGAGAGTCCATTGACTTCCATTTTTTTTTACTATGGATGTCAATGACTACCAGTTTCCAGCATTCCTCAAAATGATTGTGAATTTTTGTGTTCAACAGAAAAAAATTAATAAACCCATTAATCATGAGGATTAGTAAGTGGATTTTCGGTAACACTTTAAAATAATGGTCCATTTAGTTAATGTATGTACTAACATTTAGTATGAATAATCTTGTAAAACAGTTATTAATCCTAGTTTAACATGAACTGATGCATTATTAAAATCCAAAGTTAACATTGTTAAATTTGCTTGTTGCTTGTTAACATTAGTTAATGCACAGTGAGCTAACATGAACTAACGTTATTTACCTTAACTAACATTAACAAACAAATAAATGCCATAATAAATGTATTACTAATAGTTTGTTCATGTTAGTAACTACATTATCTAATTGATTATTATTTTAAAGTGTTTTTTTTCTGTGGATTTTCTAAGAATTCTTACTTTTAGCAACCTAGACTCACTGGAAAAACATGCCTCTAACAACATTTTGATGCTTTTACTCATTTTTACGCATTTTATAACTCCAAAAAGGTAACTAATATACAATTATAGAATCAATTAATTTGGTATTTTGTGCACTTTTATATAATGTTGACACCTCAATATTTTTTCTATAGGTCATGGTTCGTAACATTTTAATATATGCATCACATAAAAAAAATCCATGTAGCATTTCATATTATGATCTGTTAACTTTTTCATTTAAATTTTCATTTCATTTTCATGTTGATTGATTGTTTGCATTCAAGTTTTTCTGTTTTCATTTTTTAATGTTTAATTTAAATTTTAGTAATTAAAAAACTTATTCCATTTAACAGTTAATTAAGGTCATGAAACTAATTCAACTAATTTACAGCTTATACAATTACAGTTTTACAAAGAATGTTTTGTCAAAAATGACCACCATTTGTACTTGTAGAACATTCAGGCTTCATTTTTAAATAGTTTTTGTGCAGTTTAATATTCACATACACATAATGCAGTATGATAAGATTTACAGAACTACTTTTCATTTATTCCTTTAAGAATATCTGCATTATACAGCAAAATACGTTCAATTCAGCTATTCGGTTTGGGTAGGAATTAGGCTAGGTTAGCAATTAGGTTTTCAGTAAACTTGCACAATAGCTCACTCTTTAGATACATAATGTGCAAGTGTGCGGATTAAAAGTGTTTTAATCATAATTTTTGAACACTGTTAGGTTTAGTTTTGGTGATTGTGTATCCAGGTTTAGTGTTATTAGTGCTTTGAGTGCCACTTGTTGGATTCATGTGGATAAACCATTGCAATAAAAGGTTTCCACAGTAATCTTTATCTATTCCTGAGAAGTCTGAAAGCTTTTTTTTTAATTTGCACCACTCTCTGAAGTTGTGGTGAAACATGCGGGAAACACTGTAATGTAATATTTGCTAATATTTTATCACATACTTTTGTTTTTTATGAGCTCGGGTTGGTATTATTAACCCTGTTTGACATTTCCTGTGCAGACATTTCAGTGCTCTGAAAAGGCTGTATGGCAAACAGTTGATCATCAATCTTCTGGGAATGAAGGAGGGTGAACACATGCTTAGCAAAGCATTCCAGGTGATTGTTTTATTTATTCTATATACTAGTCAGGCTACAGTGGATTAGTCAGTGCTCAAAGTGTGACCAGAGCATAAAACAGTCGTTCCGCTTCCTTTACCGTGTTTTGTTTTCGCCCACAGAGTCACCTCAAAGCTTCAGAGCATTCCAACGCTGTGAAAATGTTGAACTTTGACTATCATCAGATGGTTAAAGGAGGGAAGACTGAGAAGCTCCAGACTGTCCTGAAACCTCAGATCAGCAAGTTTGTGGAGGATTGTGATTTCTTCTACTACTCAGGGGAGACTGGCATTCAGAGGTAGGCTTTTTTGATAACTAGTAATTTTTTATTGAATGTACATTTGTAATGGATGCTACATGTAATGTATGTTATTGAAGGATCCTTGTTTTTCAAGGGATTTCATTACAATTTCTCTGTGATATGGTGAAATATTGTATGCAATATGTGATGTGACAATGTGTGTGATATAATACAATGTATAAACAAAAATGTGATATAATACAATACGGAACTGCAGTGATTAATGAGTTGATCAAATGTGGATTAATGAAATAATTTAAATAAACAACAAATAAAACGCATTTAAAAAGATTAAAAATAATTTATTTACCTGTTGTGTGACCCTTACTCAATTAATTTAAAATCTATCAATTAATAACTTGTTTACGAGATGAAAATATCTTGTATAAAAATATATAAGTGTTTTAAAAAATAAATAATTTAGTTAACAATAGTGAAAGTGTAAATGTTTTAAATTGTTGAAACATTAACTTAAAATAAAGTGAATATTTTTAACTAAAAAATGTGAATGTAATAGATTATTTTTTGCAAATTGTACAAAATCTGTAAATTAATTAAATTTACAGCAAGGTTTTATTAGTTAGCATTAGTTAATGCATGAACTATACATTAAATATTAGCAATACGCTAGTATATTTACTGCAATGAACAGTACATTTGTGTTTAATAATATTTGTTAATCTAAATATAATTGTTCATTGTTAGTTTATTTTAGCTCGGGCCTTTTTAATTAAAATGTTTACTGTAATAATGTATTTCTAACATGAACATTCAGCAAGATTAACAAATATCTTAGAAGTGGTTTTAATTATTAGTTTATTTTACAAATACAGTTTTTTTATTGTTAACAAATGGACTCAAATTATATAATGTCACTGAATTAATTGACATTTTTTTATTTAACCACTTATTTACAAAACACACTATAAAGTAGTTGGCTAATGCTGATGATCAAAAATAGCCAAAACTAGCTGATTACATTTCTATCACTATTTTTTTTACCACAGATGTCAAAACGGAACCATCCGTTCCAACTGTCTGGACTGCTTGGACCGAACAAACAGTGTCCAGGCCTTCATTGCACTTGAGGTGCGTTTGTGATATGCGTCGGTTTAAGCCCTGGTCAGATCACATGATTTTTATTTTTTATTGTCGGTTACGAAAGTCATTATGTCAGACTATACGATTTTGTCTCTGTAAAATCTTGACTTGTCGTGGGTAACAAATGTGCCAGACTACACGTTCCTTCACGATCAGTCATCCCGTGATGTCTACGATGAGCGTTATTTTCCAAAGCAGTCACAAGTGTTGCTATAGCAATATTTCTTATGTCAAATTTTTTTTTAATCTTATATCAATCTCAGTAAACACTGATGCTTGCTGACAACTAAACTACATTATTTAAAGGCATTCGTTATGATCTTGATAGGATCAAACTTATGATACCTTATGATTTATTAAGAAATTTTCTTTGAAATCTAAATGTATATTTTCCTGCCAATGTTGCTTATTAAACACTCTCTTCCTGAACATGCTGCAAGTGAAATGGAGAAAATGAAATCACATCAGTCGCAAGGAAAATCAGATGCTCAAAACATAATCTTTAAAATAATGCCATTAAAAAATTAGCAAATATATGACCGAGGCTTGTGATACAACAATCACAGTGACGCATTAATTAAATCCTTATTGTCCACGGAGCAGAACAAATCATCACCGCACAGTTGAGTAGTGGACGGGCACAAACAAAAATATAATTTGTATATTTTTCTTGGAAAAAATATTTTTTTGAAACTAATTTTGTTTGCTATAATTTGTATCTTAATTCTAATGTATTTTTGTTGGTCAGTTAACTACTAAATAAAAAAGAATACTGAATAACATTTGAGGTGAAGTGCTTCCAAACAAATCCGCTGTATGCGCTAAAATACGAGTCGCCGTGAGATTGTGTTGGTTTGTTAAATAAAATAATAATCTAGCCTAAATAAAATTAAGTTTCATAGAAGCCTATATTAAACTGTTTTCACTATTAATGACAAATTTAAATAAGCATGACATGCTTTTGCAAAGTATTCGCAGCACTGAACATGTTCCCAGATTACCTAGGAAGAACAAACTCTGTTGGAAGGATGAGAGAACTCAGAAACTCCTTGTAAGAATGGACATGTCTGCATATTTTTGCCAGCCTGCCGATAAAATTGCTTAAAAGACATTAATATTAAAAAAAAAAACTATTATATATATATATATATGTATGTGTATATATATATATATATATTAAATAAATTATTTAAATTAATAAAAAATAAAATAGTTAAAGTTTGCATAACCAATGATTAATATTATCCACCTGTGACCCACCCATAAGTAAATATGCAGCCTATGTTTTGATTACCTGACTGTTGCATTAACGGCAGCACACACTGAGATAACCGAGAAATTATGTGTTTCTATTGCACAGTGAAGAACGAGAAAAAACTTAAACATGCTAGACTTTCTGCGGTGGTGTCATGAGGCGTCACAGGCATGGTATCAGTTGTCGTTAACTATACCACATTACACAGAAGAAACGATTGAATCTTGTGTCACGACGCCCATTTGTCGTTTACGAATCCCCACGACACCCTAGGTCAAGGAAATCATGCCAAAACCATGTGATCTGACCAGGGCTTTGCTTGTTCCTATAAACCTTTAGTGCTGCATTCATTCTTGTAAAACGTCTCTGTTGTTCAGATGCTTCCGAAACAGCTGGAAGCCATGGGTTTGACAGAGAAACCTCAGCTGGTGGCCCGTTTTCAGGAGGTTTTCCGCTCCATGTGGTCCACCAATGGAGACTCCATCAGCAAGATCTACGCAGGCACTGGCGCTTTAGATGGCAAGGCTAAGGTACGTGTTGTCCTGTGAATCACAAAAAAAACAATACACTGTATTCTCTCTCAACGGAGAAGTGAAAATGGGCGTTTCTTTGCTTCTGAGTTTATGACTGTCTCACTCATGTGTATGATGTCTCTCTTTGCATTCCTATGGCTGTTCCTCTACCTTTGTGGTAAGTTGACAGTAGCTTGTTGTGTCTATTTGAGTTGTGATGCTGTATTTATCCTGTCTGTGCTAGTAGAGAGAGATTACTGCAGCTGGGAGTGCTGTCAAGTTTAATTTGGCCTCTTTTATAAGTGGCCATAAAGGCCTGTAAACCTCTCCCAGTTAGGCCTCAGACCTTAGGATTCATCTAAGGCTACGTTTACACAACCACGATGTAGCTATAAATGAAAACATTTTTCAATTGCATTTAATAAAAAAAAGTTAAGTATTTACATAACAAAGCTAAATTGTCTGTAATGTACTGTATGTGTGTGAATGGAAGTGTATGGGTGTTTCCCAGTGATGGGTTGCAGCTGGAAAACATGTGTAAAACACATGCTGGATAAGTTGGCGGTTCATTCTGCTGTGGCGACCCCAGATTAATAAAGGGGAGTAAGCCAAAAATAAAACGAATGAATGAATTTACATAGTTTTCAAAAAATCCACATGAGCGAAAATGACCAAAAACACTGTATTATGGATGCCAGGCCAGTATTTGGCGCTGTCACCTTATCCTAATGTGAAGTAAATCTACACTTTTCTGATGGATTGTTCGTAAACACTTGAGCAGCAACAACACTACTATGTACTCCACCATTGTTGAGTGTTTGTTCGCACTTGCCTTTAATCTACATCTCACTAAACGCGTACCATGCACGAGCATGATGTCATCGTTTTCATAGACTCTCATTTTTGGGTGTTTACACAGACGCAACACTGCCTGCATTTTCAAAACTTCCGCTTTGTAGCCTGTTTTCAGATTTATGTGTTTTCATTTTCAAAAGCATCATTGTTTTGTAAACAAACAGGCATTTAAAAATTCCAGTTTTTGGCTAAAAATCTTGTCACATAGATTTTTGATAAATAAAAACTCTTGATAGGCTTATAAGGCTTAAAGCTGATTTATACTTCTTCATTGAGTGATCGCCATGACCCACGGCGCATGCCTTGTGTGTAGCGGTGCATTTATATTTCTGCGCGCTGTTTGTGTTGCTCTGCTTGTGAACGCTAGCTGGCAGTAGGTTGTTATGTTCCTCTGTGTCGAGTGCGGGTTATTTGTTTTTTCTAAATGCTACCTTAATATACAAGTAGCAGGAACCGGTGGACAAGCAACATCTTGAATCACAAGGTGAACACAAAACAAAGTTTCCATCTGGAGCTCCTTCACTGAACTCGACATTTGTAAACACTCAATATATCAGGCTCGCGGTTCTCAGCACCGCCCACACTCGTCACCGCTACCAACCCGACCAATCACAGAGCTTGCGCTGCACGTCGTTGCGACATGTAGTTACATTTTTGAAGAGGTGCATGTCAGCCACAACGAGGACTATGTGACCGCACAAAGGCTGCGCTAGACCATACGTGTGCGCTTGACGCAGTAGTATAAATCTTTATAATAATTAAATGGTAAGTGTTTTTGTGACAGTGCTTTGGCTGGTTTAGTCCTGTAATGGATAAATAAATATGACCATAAAACTGTCAGTAGGTGGCAGGAAGTCCCTATCATTTAATCATGTATTCAAGCGATTCGTTCAAAGCGCATGGCTCCCTATTGAAATTAAGCGAGTGACTGATATATGAATGAATTAATGAATCATTGACTCACTCGATTTACTCAAAAACAGATTATTTCATTAAAGAAACACTGCTGTGTTGCACTGAGATGCAATAATGTTATGTTTAAACAAGCAGATGTAAAGTTGTTGTCATCTGTAAGTTCAGGCTGGTGCTTTATATTGACTTGTTTTGATTGTTAATCTGCCCGAGATAATCATGTATTCAAGCGATTCGTTCAAAGCGCATAACTCATTTTGAAATGGATCGATGAATCATTGACTCACTTCATTTGCTCACACAGCAACACTGCTGTGTTGCTCTGAGATGCAATAATGTTCTGCTTCTGCTGTCTTAGTACTAATCTCTTTGGCCAAACCCAAAAAAAACGCAATATTAAATGTGTAAAATGTAACTCACTCAAAACTGTTTATAAACTAATAGCATATTTGCAATAAAAGTCTTGGTTATGGGATATTAACCATAAAAACAAATTGTTGCTTTTATAACTTGAGGTAAATCTCAAATTAAAACATTCTAACTTCATTCTAATATGCTTCGTCATGCAGTTAAAGCTCTCAAAAATGTTTCATTCTTGATGCTAGCTCACAATTACAATATTATCGTAGACGGTAGATATTGCACACCATTACTAGTTAGATTTAAAGAAATTGGTACTACTAAAAAATGTAAGTATTCATTATTCCTTTGAATACATGTGCATGAGTGTTGTTGTTTTTCTTGTTTTCAACTTTCAACCTTCCAATGATTACTCTTTTATATTAACTATTTTGTTTGGTTTTGTTTTTGTTTTCTTGTAGGGTGGAAAGCTAAAAGACGGAGCTCGCTCAGTCACCAGAACCATCCAGAACAACTTCTTTGACAGCTCTAAACAGGAAGCCATTGACATCCTGAGACTGGGCAGCACTCTAAACAGTGACCTGGCAGATAAAGCACGAGCCCTACTCACGACCAGCAGCCTATATGGTACAGTTTACAACACCACACTCCAATAGGGCTGAGCGGTATGACGGTATATATCGTTAGCGCGGAATGAAATGAAATTTTTAATTCCGTGTAGACTGTGAAATGTAAATGAGTGGTTTATGCATTTGCTTTATATTTTCAACAAGCGATCACTTAGTTTCAATATTTATAAAAGATCTTTGATTGTTTATATTTTGTATTTTGAAGGAACAAACTGTTTGATTTCCTTAAAGTGTTTACATATTTATATTTTCTTTTTTATAAGTTTTATTTTCCTGTTACTTGGGATATATATGTGAGAAGAGGTTACTTGAGAAATGTTTATAATAATAACCATAAGGTGACATAAAGTGAAATTTATTGTTCATCTAAATTCATATTTTGTTATATTTATAAGGTTAAAAATAAAATACAAAATAATCAAATAAGATCAAGTCCTTTTCATTTCTTGAATATTCAAGCTTATTTATTACATAAAGTCCTTTTGTATGTTTTCTGGTAAAACAATCTTTGTAAAAAAAATAACTTTATTGTGAAAGATATTGTTTTTCAGGAAATAAACTTTCCCATATCGTGAAATCTATTTTTTTTTCTGCTTTTCGCCTCCAAAAAGTGATTTGAGAGGTGTTTTGACAGTTCAGAGTCACCGTACAAGCGAAAAGCCAAATACAGAATGCCATTCATTGAGCTGCAGATAACTTTGACAAACACAGTGCATAAAATAAAGACAGAATGCTGCGGACAGCTGAGATCCCCTATGCTGGATTCAGTGTCTTGCGCACCTCTCCCCTCCTGCTGCTTGGTGTGTGTGTCTGTGTCTCCATACATTTGACGTATTGCCCATACACCTTATAATAGAAAGCATGGTCCGCTTTTGGCCTGTTGCTTCGATAAGTCAAGCGGCCACCATCTATTATAATGTCATATAATATGCCAGTCTTTGTTCAGGATTTGTTTACGTACGTGAATGTGTATCACAAGCAATGTATCAATATTCCACCGATTTTCTGAAATAAACTAATCCAGCGCAGCTCTTTGATAATGAGCTGAACACTCCTTCCTCTTTATTGGATGAACACAATATGCAGCCTATTCCTCTTTCTGATTCTACTTTGGAGAAGAGAGGAGAACGTATCAGTGCTTAAACTGACTCTGAAATGTTTAGCATTTTCTCGTAATGGATTGATTAAGACGCATCGGACTCAATGTGCAAGGTTTGTTTACTTGATGAATTTTTCGCATAGAATACGAAAAAAAACATTTCAGACTTCAGTGTGCAAAGACTTTAAAGGCAGTTTTAAATTTTTGGAGAAACATTTTAGGGTCAATATTATTAGCCCCTCTTAAGCAATTTTTTTTTTCGATTAGCTACAGAACAAACCATCGTAATACAATGACTTGCCTAATAACCCCAACTTGCCTAACTAACCTAGTCAAGCCTTTAAATGACACTTAAGCTGAGTACTAGTGTATATATATCAAATAATTTAACCTATAAAATAGCTGGGGTATCATGCAATGTGTATATATACAGTATAGAGAGAAAGTAATGTAGTCAGTAAGTGACGGAACTTGAATTTCCAGTGTGAGAACACAGGCCTGCATGCCTTATGTTAAATCCTACGTCGCAGAGATTCTTCGTTCAGCCATATCCAGCCTAGTCTTGCAATTCTCCAGTTGTTGAGAATGAATTTGTACGGGCTTAGGTAGATGGTCAAGTTTGATGTCTGTCGTTTTTGAAATTGATTCTGTCATGTGTTGAAACACCTTTGCCATGGAAGGACTTAACTCAAAATCATCAGTAATTTTGGCCTCATTGGGTTCCGGTGGCGTGATTGGAGAAGAATCTTTCTTCACGATTTTCTTTGCTTCTTTGCAGAGACATAAAACTGTAATCAAATGCCAAAAGCCATGAGGTTGCATTAAATTATAATAAGTAATTCACTGATTTTTCGTTTAGCTACAGAACAAACCATCGTTATACAATGACTTGCCTAATAACCTCAACTTGCCTAACTAACCTAGTCAAGCCTTTAAATGACATTTAAGCTGAATACTAGTGTATATATATCAAATAATTTAACCTATAAAATAGCTGGGGTATCATGCAATGTGTATACATACAGTATAGAGAGAGAGTACTGTAGTCAGTAAGTGACGCAACTTGACTTTCCAGTGTGAGAACACAGGCCTGCATGCCTTATGTTAAATCCTACGTCGCAAAGATTCTTCGTTCAGCCTCATCCAGCCTAGTCTTGCAATTCTCCAGTTGTTGAGAATGAATTTGTACGAGCTCAGGTAGATGGTCAAGTTTGATGTCTTTCGTTTTTGAAATTGAATCTGTCATTTGTTGAAACACCTTTGCCATGGAAGGACTTAACTCAAAATCATCAGTAATTTTGGCCTCATTGGGTTCCGGTGGCGTGATTGGAGAAGAATCTTTCTTCACGATTTTCTTTGCTTCTTTGCAGAGACATAAAACTGTAATCAAATGTCAAAAGCCATGAGGTTGCGTCAAATTATAATAAGTAATTCACTGATTGTTGCTGGAGCATGTGAAAAATGCTGTTACGCTGCCATCTTGCCACCCTTCATGATAATTTTGAGAGAAAGTATTGTAGTACTATATCGCTATATATAAGTATGTATAATGTTTAAAAAACGTTTACAATTTGTAGCAAATGCATTTTCCACTTCACTGTTTCAGGTAAAGTTTCTTTGGTTTCTGTGTTTGTGGTCACGGTTTATGGGATCAGTCTGCTGTAGTGGACTGATTTCAACATGTGGATATGGATTTGAATGAGTTTCCTAATGCTAGCGTGCTAATCTGCGGCTCCCGGGTGCTTTGGGTGTGAGATTAGCTCTGAAGCAGAGGGCTAATGCTGTTATCTGTCTAACGGCTAACTGTTAACCTCTCTCTCTCTCCCTTTCTTTTCTCTTCAATGCTTGCAACGTTAGTCTCTGAGCCAATTTTACAGTCAGGTATAGTATACACAGACCAACCATAAATCCATAACTGTTTATGGTTCCCTGTTTCATAAACTCAATGTTTATTTTGGCGCTGCTGACTCTGTGCTGTGTGTTTGTACTTTGTGTAGCCTTTTACTATGGTGTGTTGTCTTGTTTTGTATATTTCTGTCCAACTTTCAAGGACAAAATTCTGTCTTTCTGTTGTGTCTCATAGTGGTTTGATTAATGTCATTTACATCTAATATGTTCCAGACATTATTTCAGAGGATATGAAATCATTGATTGAGTTTACATGCACATTCTTAACCTGATTATGCTTCGTAAGCTGACAATACAGTAGTCATGTATTCATGTTAACCCATTTTCCTTTGTCGGAGTAAAGTAATAAGACATAAACCAATAATCACAGCTAGATTTTTGGCCGGCACAATGATTTCATGCAAGTAAATGCATCAACCAACTTTCATATATAATAAAGCGTGTCCTTTCTGTGGAAATATATATGCAAACAGATTCCAGTCTTATGCAGTATGATTAGAAGTGGTACAATCAAAATACTGCATAATATATGAAAATCAATTATAACAATATACTATATTAGTTGTAAGTTTCACATTAACATTGCAAAAAATTCTTTAGTTTTTAATGCCATTTATTTTAATGACAGTTTAATAAACATTACAACCAACGCAAGTTAAATATTCAGAGTTGTGACAAATGATTATTTTGTAATCATTTCCAGGACATAAACTGGGCTGGGCATCTCAAAAGCATCCTAATTCTATGCAGATCATAAAATTTCTCACAATACTAATCTTAATGCTACAGTCTGTTAACCAAAACCATCCTAAGTTAAGTTGATCCACTACCAATGCTCTGTAGTAATCATTAAAACCCTTTGTGGCCTAAATATTTTAGCTTTATTTAAGTGCCTTGTGATTATTATTAAAGGCTTTGATTGTACGTTATTGTACATTTTATTGCTCTCTTTAAATGAATTTATAATTGAAATAATTACAAAATAATTGAAATAAATAAATTATTGAAATAAGTAAAAAAGTGCAGAACTGGACGACAACTTATAATAATAATCTGTATTAGTTGTAAGTTTCACATTAACATTGCAAAACTTTCTTCAGTTTTTTATGCTTTATTTAACATTACAACTAACATAAATCAAATATTCAGAGTTAGATAGACAAATTATTATTTTCTCATCACTACCAGGAAAAAAAACTGGGCTGCGCATCGTAAAAGCATCCTAATTCTATTCAGATCATAAAATTGATTGCAATACTAATCTTAATGTTACAGTCTGTTAACCAAAAGTATCCTAAGTTAAGTTGATCAACTACCAATGCCCTATAGTAATCATTAAAACACTTTGTGCATCATAAGAGGACTGTAGATTTCACCTTTAGCTTTATTCAAGTGCCTTGTAATTATTATCAAAGGCTTTGATTGTACTTGTTGTAAAGTTTATTGATCTCTTAAAAAGAATTTATAAATGTAATAATAAAAAAGAAATTAAAATAAATTAATAATAAATAAATAAATTAGTAAATAAATAAATTATTGAAATAAATAAAAACGCAGAACTGGACAACAACAACAATAAAAACTAAAAGTAAAATAAGTAATGTATAAAATATGCTTCAAATACTGGGAAAAATAGGGATAAACTCCAAAAAATTTGTCAGTGACTTGCTGGTGATTACAAAAAAACAGTTTTGGGCATTTTTATTCTTAAACCTTATGTTTTGTCGTTGTTGTTGCTTTTTTAATTTAACCACTTTGCCATCTGTAGGTTGGTGCTTTACATTGACTGGTTTTGATTACTAATCCACCCGAGATGTCGTTCGTTGAGTTAAACGTTCAGGATATGGAAAAACTTTATACCTTTATTAAGGTTACAGTATATACTCTGCAAATGGACAACAACTCCTAAGTTATAATAATAATAATAATAATAATTCCTTACATTTATATAGCGCTTTTCTGGACACTCAAAGTGCTTTACACATTGGGGGGAATCTCCTCATCCACCACCAGTATGCAGCATCCATCTGGATGACGTGATGGCAGCCATATTGCGCCAGACCGCACACCACACACCAGCTGATTGGTGGAGAGGAGACAGAGTGATGAAGCCAATTATGATATGGGGGTGGTTAGGAGGCCATAATGCACAGAGGCCAGTTGGCAAATTTGGCCAGGATGTCAGGGTTAAACTCTTACTCTTTTTCGAAGGACATCCTGGGATTTTTAAAGACCACAGAGAGTCAGGACCTTGGTTTAACGTCTCATCCGAAAGACGGCGCCCACTGGGAGTATAGTGTCCCCTTCACTTTACTAGGGCGTTAGGACACACAGACCACAGGTTGAACACCCCTGCTGGTCTCACTAACACCACTTCCGGCAGCAACCTAGCTTTCCCATGTGGTCTCCCATCCAGGCACTGACCGGGCGCAGCCCTGCTTCGCTTCAGTGGGTGACCATGTAAGAGTTGCAGAGAGCTAGCTACCGTAGAATGCTAAGTAGCACGTAGAATGTATTCTCACACATTTATGTTACATGCAGTTTTACGAAACACATGTAGAATTGCAATGGGCATTCGTAGCCTTGCTCATAGAGAACGTGATACATCGTTATCGATAAACTCAGCCCTGATTTCCTAATAAAGTCTTCTTAACATGGCTTACTTTCATTACCGGGTTATTGGTTTGCATGTAAACTGGGATTGGTTATTTCAGTTAGCTGAATTTTATGTGTTGTCATTGTGTTGTAATGCATCTGAATGTATTTATTTCAATGTAGGTTATTGATTAGAATTTGTATTGTTTTTAGCCTCTCCCAGAGTGCTTCTGGGCATGTGTCAGAACCACTTCAAGTACACTCGGCCCAAGAAGATCCGAGTGTGTGTGGGAACGTGGAACGTAAATGGAGGCAAACAGTTCCGCAGCATTGCGTTTCGTAACCATACGCTCAACGACTGGCTCCTGGATGCCCCTAAGAAAGCCGGACACCCAGAATTCCAGGGTATGTGTTCATGCAAAGCCAATGCAAATGATGCTTTCAAGAAAAATGAGGTAGCTGTTGGTTGACTCATGGACAGCGGCTGCATATATTATAGTCTAATAGGTCTTCTTTTGTCATGCAGATGTCAAAAATAACCCTGTGGACATCTTTGCTATTGGTTTTGAGGAAATGGTGGAGCTGAATGCTGGTAATATAGTCAGCGCAAGGTAAGAACTGAAAAGATTTCAAAGTTTACTGTTTGTTTCGTTTGAAAGCGCATTTCCACCACAGAAAAGAATACAAATAAATCATTTTAAAATATCATTGTTTATTTGGGGGAAATTTTTTTAAAAGAAATTCAAAGGAGGTCTAAAATATTTTGACTTTGACTGTATATAATACTTTTCTTTCAATCCGTATCTATTTTGCTATATTTAATATCTCCTGAGAATATTTTGCCTTCTCTTTTCTCTCTGACAGCACCACAAACCAAAAGCTGTGGGCCGCAGAACTGCAGAAGAACATCTCCCGAGATCAACGATACGTCCTCCTGGCCTCAGAACAGCTGGTCGGTGTGTGTCTGTTCGTCTTCATTCGCCCTCAGCACGCACCCTTTATCAGGTAAAAGGTTTGTGATAGTTGATTAAGCATCTCTAAACGTTTTCCAATCTTCTGTGTCGTCCTCATATTGTTGGTTGTTTTGCTCAATCAGGGATGTTGCTGTAGACACAGTGAAGACTGGAATGGGCGGAGCCACTGGTAATAAGGGAGGCGTGGCTATTCGTATGCTCTTCCACACTACTAGTATCTGCTTCGTGTGTTCGCACTTCGCTGCCGGTCAGTCACAAGTTAAAGAGAGGAACGACGATTATAATGAAATCGCGCGCAAACTGACTTTCCCCATGGTAATTATTTGTGATGTGAAATATACAGTACTGCTATTCATTTTCTAACAACTTCCTTCTTTTCATCATACATTCATCGTTGGCTCTTTTTTTTTGGATAAATATTATTGATTTTATAAATACAAATAAAATGTAATAAACAAGACATTAATAAAATCTTTAAAATATAATGTACATAATAATAATATAATTTGCATAATAATAACCACAGTAATTATGTACTCTTATTATTAACATTATTAGGATTACATTGTTTAAATAATAATAAATATTAGTTTGTAATGAATATTATATATTATTTGCTATGTAAAAAAGCAAATACAATAATAAAACAAACAGTAATATTTGAAATGAAACATCATTTAATGACATAATAATGCTAAAGTATTCTTTTATTATTAGTTTTTACATTATTATCAGTGTAAACAACTGTTTAGTTACATAATAATACATATTAATAATGTGTAAAATATATTTATAGGCAAAATAATGTAATTAGTTTATACACCAGTTGTGTTTAAGTAATATTTATTATTAAATTATGTTAGTAAAATATTGAATATTAATAATAATAATAATAATTGTGGTATTTATTGTTGGTGGTGGTGAAATTGTTTTAAATAATAATAAATAAATAATAATGTTTAATTTACATTATATGTTTTCATTATGTAAATAATAAAAAAGTACAATAATTAAAACCAAATATGTTATTCATTATTTAATTATTATACATTATCATTTGCTTGCATGATCATACCGAATATGTGTTGTTTAATATAACTATTAAATATAATATTGAGATTTATTGGTTAAAATATTATATACGTACTAAACAATAATAATATTTTAAACAATATTTTAATAGATGTATCCTTAAATGATAATGTTATTGTAATTATGATCATGGAACTATTCCTAAATATGTAATATGCATAATATATATTAGTATAAATATACAATTGCTACAAATATAATCACTAGTAATTATTATTATTATTGTTTTTCGTCTTAGTCCCTTTATTAATCTGGGGTCGCCACGGCGGAATGAACCGCCAACTTATCCATCATATGTTTTACGCAGCGGATGCCCTTCCAGCTGCAACCTAACACTGGGAAACACCCATACACTCCTGCATTCACACACATACACTCTGGCCAATTTAGCTTATTCAATTCACCTATACCGCATGTCTTTAGATTGTGGGGGAAACCAGAGCATCCAGAGAAAACCCACACCAACACGGAGAGAACATGCAAACTCCACACAGAAATGGCAACTGACGCAAACTGGCTCGAACCAGCGACCTTCTTGCTGTGAAGCCACTGTGATGCCCATTAAACATCATCATCATCATCATTATTATTATTTATTTTTGCAGGGTCGTCTCCTGTACTCCCATGATTATGTATTCTGGTGTGGAGACTTCAACTACCGAATCAATATTCCTAATGAAGAGGTGAAGGAGCTGATCAGACAACAGAACTGGGATGCACTGATTGGTGGAGATCAACTGGTGGAGCAGAAGAATGCAGGACAGGTACTGTATATCAGGAAAAATGCAGCTGTATTGCTGGAAGAAGTGTTTGTTTTTTCCTCAGTATCCTAAATAACTTCTCTATTTTACTCCAGGTTTTCAGAGGCTTTATTGAAGGGAAGCTGGATTTTGCGCCCACTTACAAATATGACCTTTTTTCTGAGGACTACGACACTAGTGAGAAGTGCCGCACACCGGCCTGGACCGACCGTGTGCTGTGGAAGAGAAGAAAGTGGAACTTTGATAGAACTGGTGAGAATAATGTCCAATTCCAGACAAATTAGAAATGCTTCTGAAAACAAGAGTTCGGTTGAAAAATGATTTGAAAAAAGCCCAGCATAAATCATGAGAGTATCTGGACACAGTGGTCCTGTAAACAGAAACTCGCAGAGCTTGCCCCGCCTCTGAGCTCTTCTGATTGGTCCACTGCTGTGGAACTGACAGTGATGAGCTGCGCTGCTTGTGAAAGTTGAAGTTTTTTCAACTTGACACAGCATCTAAAAAATGCAGTGCTCACGTGCGCAGAGCTTCAAAAGATGCAAGTGTAATGGTCAAACCTGTCTGTCAAGCACATGTTTACATTGGAAAACTATAGAAAAGAAGTGCTTGGAACGTAAAAACGCATTTTGTGTGAACAACCCCTAAAACGTCTTATGTCACTTATAGGGACTTTTTTCTTAAATTCAGTTTTTTTTATTTTCCTAAATTCAGTTTTTTTCAAAGGGTTCTGTTTGTTTGTATCCCCCCCTCCCCCCTCCCCCCTATTTTTTTTTTTTTTTTTTTTTTTTTTTTTTTTTTTTTTTTTTTTTTTTGGGTAAACTATCCCTATTATATTAATATAAGTCATTATAGAAGTAGTAAATTATTACAGCTTGGGTAAAAGTTTTGTGTCTAACTGTTTAGTTTTGTGGCTAAGCAGTGTAATAAGATGGATACTGTTGAATCAGCAGTTGGATGTACATTATCCCTTACTTAACTAATGAAACCTTATTGTAAAGTGTGACCACAATTTAATTTTTTAGGTGTACAGAACTTCTTTTCATTTATTCCTCAAACATTTGCCAATTTTTTATTTTTTTTTGCATGATACACTTAATTCCATTTTTATACCCTACACTTACACTGAAGAATAAATGGTCACTTGTTGTGTGTGTGTGTGTTACAGCGGAGGAGTTGGAGTTGAATGTAGTAGGAGCTCCAGTGAATGAGGAAGAGCAGTACCCATGGAGTCCTGGAGACCTCAAATATTATGGCAGAGCCGAGCTGAAAACCTCTGATCACAGGTTAGAGGCTGAATTCAATACTTTTAGGTTTACTTTGGAAAGCTGTTTTAACATTTATGCTATAAACAATACTAGTATGTATTTGCATACTATATTTTTTTTTCTTTAAATCAGGGGTCTCCAACACGTTCGCCAACACGTTTTAAATATATCACCACTAAACCATCGGGCTACTTATTTTTTATTTTGAAATGAGCAGATATGATTATAATAAAAGGACAACATCATACATAAATACAGTTAAATATATAAATATATATACAGTTAAAGTCATATTCTTTTTAAAATATTTCCCAAATGACTAGAATAAAAGCAGTTTTGAATTTTTTTAAAACTATTTTAAGGTCAAAATTATTAGCCCCTTTAAGCTATATTTTTTCGATAGTCTACAGAACAAACCATCATTATACAATAACTTGCCTAATTACCCTAACATACCTAGTTAACCTAATTAACCTAGGTAAGGCTTTAAATGTCACTTTAAGCTGTATAGAAGTGTCTTGAAAAATATTTAGTAAAATATTATTTACTGTCATCATGGCAAAGATAAAATAAATCAGTTATTAGAAATGAGTTATTAAAACTATTATGATTAGAAATGTGTTGAAAAAAATCTGCTCTCTGTTAAACAGAAATTGGCGAAAAAATAAACAGGGGGGCTAATAATTCTCACTTCAACTATATATATATATATTATCTTACTGCATGTTTAATCTTCACAGAACTACAAACAATGTATTTCTTGAAAAATCTGAGAAAAAACTTTGTCAGTCACATTTTGCTTCCTCATACTTTTCAGTAGGATTTTCTATATTTAGCCTACATTGGAACAATGATAAAGTAAACTTTGCTAATGTGATATTGGTAGGACTACTACATATTTAAAAACCTGACTACCCAAGCTTGAAAAAGTTCACAACTGTAGTTCTATATATACAGGCAGTGCAGAATTATTAGGCAAATGAGTATTTTGACCACATCATCCTCTTTATGCATGTTGTCTTACTCCAAGCTGCAAGCATATTAGGTAATGTGCATCTCTGTAATGAGAAGGGGTGTGATCTAATGACATCAACACCCTATATCAGGTGTGCATAATTATTAGGCAACTTCCTTTCCTTTGGCAAAATGGGTCAAAAGAAGGACTTGACAGGCTCCGAAAATTAAAAAATAGTGAGATATCTTGCAGAGGGATGCAGCACTCTTAAAATTGCCAAGCTTCTGAAGCGTGATCATCGAACAATCAAGCGTTTCATTCAAAATAGTAAACAGGGTTGCAAGAAGCGTGTGGAAAAACCAAGGTGCAAAATAAACTGAGAACTGAACCATGAACTGAGAAAAGTCAAGCGTGCAGCTGCCAAGATGTCACTTGCCACCAGTTTTGCCATATTTCAGAGCTGCAACATCACTGGAGTGCCCAAAAGCACAAGGTGTGCAATACTCAGAGACATGGCCAAGGTAAGAAAGGCTGAAAAACGACCACCACTGAACAAGACACACAAGCTGAAATGTCAAGACTGGGCCAAGAAATATCTCAAGACTGATTTTTCTAAGGTTTTATGGCCTGATGAAATGAGAGTGAGTCTTGATGGGCCAGATGGATGGGCCCGTGGCTGGATCGGTAAAGGGCAGAGAGTTCCAGTCCGACTCAGACGCCAGCAAGGTGGAGGTGGAGTACTGGTTTGCGGTGGTATCATCGAAGATGAGCTTGTGGGGCTTTTCGGGTTGAGGATGGAGTCAAGCTTAACTCCCAGTCCTACTGCCAGTTTCTAGAAGACACCTTCAAGCAGTGGTACAGGAAGAAGTCTGCATCCTTCAAGAAAAACATGATTTTCATGCAGGACAATGCTCCATCACACGCGTCCAAGTGCTCCACAGCGTGTCTGGCAAGAAAGGGTCTAAAAGAAGAAAAACTAATGACATGGCGTCCTTGTTCACCTGATCTGAACCCCATAGAGAACCTGTGGTCCATCATCAAATGTGAGATTTACAAGGAGGGAAAACAGTACACCTCTCTGAACAGTGTTTGGGAGGCTGTGGTTGCTGCTGCACGCAATGTTGATGGTGAATGGCTTTTGAGTGTCCTTGCAAAGAAAGGTGGCTATATTGGTCACTGATTTGTTTTTGTTTTGTTTTTGAATGTCAGAAATGTATATTTGTGAATGTTGAGATGTTTTATTGGTTTCACTGGTGAAAATAAATAATTGTAATGGGTATATATTTGTTTTTTGTTAAGTTGCCTAATAATTCTGCACAGTAATAGTCACCTGCACACACAGATATCCTTCTAAATTAGCTAAAACTAAAAACAAACTAAAAACTACTTCCAAAAATATTCAGCTTTGATGAGTTTTTTGTGTTCATTGAGAACATGGTTGTTTTTCAATAATAAAATTAATCCTCAAAAATACAACTTGCCTAATAATTCTGCACTCCCTGTGTATATATATATATATATATATATATATATATAATCAATTTAAAAGATTTAGTGACCAAGACATAAGTTACTTAATTTTTAAAAAAGTAGTTTGCTTAAGAAATACGTTCAGAGAAGCCTGCTTTAGATACTAGTGTTTATTTTTTAGCTGCTATGTTTTTAAATAGATAGTTCACCTAAAATTTTTAATTACCTAATCATTTATTTTCCCTCATGTGGTCTCTTTTTTCTGTCAAACACAAAAGAAGATATTTTGAAGATGGTTCGGATTGCTGGCAACCATAAACTTCCATAGTAGGAAAAAAATACTATAGAAGACAATGGGTAGCAGCTACTACCGTTTTTCAAAGTATCTTTTTTTGTGTTCAACAGAGGAAAGAAAGTCATTTTTAGAGAAAAAAAAAACAAAGGTAGAGGATGAGTAAATTATGGTAGGATATACATTTTTGGTTGAACTATCCCTTTATACCAGTAGTAATAGCATAGTTATTATTAATCGTTAATCAAATAAGTACTAGTATATAATAAGTATTAGTATCTAACAAATAAGTACTGATATCTAACGAATACATTTTAGTATCTAAAATATAAGTGCTAGTAAGTATATAATAAGTACTAATGTAATGAATAAATATTAGTATTTAATTAAGTACTAGTATCTTTTGAATATTTAGCAGTGTCTATTTAATAAGTACTATTATCTAATAAGTAAACGGTAGTATCTAATAAATAATCATTTTCCATTTGCAAAATATACTAGTATCTAAAAACGAGGTACACTATTGATTGTTTAGTGCCCTCCAGTGGACCTCAGAGGTACTGCAGGAGTCTCAAATGTATTGCAGACCATAATAAAAGCTTGTATGTTTTGTTTGTGTGTGCCTCATGTACTTTAGGATTAGGAACTGATGTTGTAGTGACTTTAACATTGATCTCTTGCAGACCTGTGGTGGCTATCATAGATGTGGACATACTTGAGGTGGATCCCGAGGCTCGTCATCAGGTGTATAAGGATGTGATCGCCCTGCAGGGTCCTCCTGATGGGACCATCCTCGTCTCTCTCTGCTCTTCTGGCCCCGATGACTATTTCGATGATGCATTGATCGACGACCTTTTAGACAAGTTTGCTAATTTTGGCGAGGTTATTCTTATCAGGTATGAGGTATTTTGTTTATGTATTATTATATTGCATGATTATATAGCTAGATTCGGTCTAGCATGAATATAATATAATGTAATACAGATTTGAAATCATCCCAATATGCTGATTTGCAGCTTTAAAAAAAAACATTTTTATTATTATGTCGAAAACAGTGGAGTAGATAGTTTTGAGCTTTCTTTGATGAATAGAAAATTCTGAAGAACAGCATTTATATGAAATGGAAATAGAATCTTCTGTGGCATTATAGATATTTTTATCGTTATGTTTGATCATGTTAAAGCATCCTTGCTAAATAAAAGAATACATTTCTTTACCAAAAAAGTATACTTATGATTGAATGGTATAGTCAGAGTGTCCGCAGGGTCTTAATGTCTTAAAAACTAAATCTTAGTCCTTAAAAGTCTTCTTAAATGTTGTGGTGTAGGTCTTAAATCTTTTTTAACAAGTCCGAATTTTCTTTTGTTCATGTAAAGCTACCCAATCTGGCCAACACCCATATAATCACCAACAATCCATCTCAATGAAACGTTCAACTTTTTATTCAAAAATTGCATTTTTAACTCTATTTACCATAATGGTTTAATTACTTTCCTTACAGTAACACTTGTTTAGAAGTTCTCCGTGTATTTACTGCTGATTATTATTATTATTATTGTTGTTGTATTATTAAATGTATTAAATTATAATAATTTTATTATATAAAATAATATATTTATTAATTTATAGGGCAAATAAAAAAAATTCCAACTGGGATATTTGAAAAAAAAAAATTTAGCATTTAGCTCTGTATAGGTCTAAAATTAGATTTATAATGGTCTTAAAAATGTCTTTAAAAGTCTTAAATTTAAAGGGGTGTAATTTGCAGTGTATAATGTTATATTATACTTTTTCTTCATCAAAGAATCCTGAAAAAAGTACTGAAATGTTAATGAATAATAATATTATTATTATTATTATTATTATTATTATTAATAATACAAGGTTTGAACAACAAATCAGCATATTGGAATAATTTCTGAAGTATCATAAGACTGGGGTGATGATACTAACTATTAAATTCAATAGTTAATTAATTAATTTAATTTATTAATTAAGTTTAATTCATTTATTTATTTAATTCATTAATAAGAAATGTACTTAAATAGAAAACAGTTATTTTAAATAGTAAAAATATTTCTACAATTTATTATTTTTGCTGTACTTTGGATCAAATAAATGCAGGCTTAGTGAGCAGAAGGGATGTTAAAAAAAATTGTGTGCTTTACATTTTTACCCATTTGTCAGTTTTTTTTTTTGTCATGTAAAATATAATAAAATCAATTAGGATCTTTTTTTTCTCTACATTTGAAAGGCGTAAAAGTCAAAACATGAACAAAACATTTAGATGAATTTTTACATAAACTTAAAGTGATGACCAATTATTGCTTTATCCATATGTTTTTTTTTTTTTTTTTTTCAAAAGTTGAGTTTGAAACACTGAATTATAATTGTGCATTTATAATGTTAATTTCATTAAATGCAGAAAACTAAAAGGACATCTCGTCTTTGACCCTTACATACAGGTTCATGTATATGTGTATATCTTTTTATTTCCTGCTGAACAGGTTTGTTGAAGAGAAAATGTGGGTGACATTTTTAGAGGGATACTCCGCTCTGGCCGCTCTGTCTTTGAGTGGCTCTACTGTAAGAGACATCCATACAATACATCTGACACATTTCTGAAAATTTTACTGTATCATAATACTGACTCTTAATGTGCCTCGCAGGTAAATGGAAAGACCATAGACATCCGCCTGAGGAGTCCTGGATGGATAAAGAGTCTTGAGGAGGAAATGAGTGTGGAGAGAATCTGTGGAAGTATCCCAACATCCACCAGCTCCACCCTGCTGGCAGAAAACTCTGACCTGGGAGAAGAGTATGACATGGAAGGTACAGTATAGGCTCTGCGGTACTAAAATGCAACAGGAAACGATGTGAGAAAATGTAGTTATTTGGATTGCTGTGCTGACAGGTGATGTGGATGAGGAAGTTGAGGATATTTTACCCCAGCACCTGCAGCCTGGAGCAGGCATGGATCTGAGTGCGTCTCCTGCCACATCTCCACGCACCAGCCCATGCCCTTCACCCACTCACGGAGAGCCAGCACCACCCATCCGGCCCAGCAGAGCCCCTCCACGCACAGCCGGACCACCACAGGGTAGTGTAGTATTTGTATTTGCCTCAACATGGATGAACACCTATGTGAATCTCTGTCTGTCTTTCTGTCTGTCTGTGGAGTTTTTAGTTACTCCATCCATCCATCCATCCATCCATCCGTCCATCCTTCTGTCTGTCTGTCCAGTTTTTAGTTACTCCATCCATCCATCTGTCTATCCTTCTGTCTGTCTGTCCACTTTTTAGTTAGTCCATCTGTTCGTCTGTCTATCCATCAATCTATTCGTCCATCCATCCAACTTTCTGTCTGTCTGTGGAGTTTTTAGTTACTCCATCCATCCATCTATCTATCAATCGATTTATCTATCTATCTGTCTGCCTGTCTATCCAGTTTTTAGTTACTCCATCCATCTATACACCCATCCATCTATCCATCTGTCCATTCATCCTGTCCAGTTTTTAGTTACTCTATATGTCTGTCTGTCTGTCCATTTTTTTTATTACTCCATCCATCTATCCGTCTGTCTATCCATTTGTCTGTCTATCTGTCCAGTTTTTAGTTTATCCATCTGTCCGTCCGTCTATCTGTCTGTCTGTCTATCTGTCTGTCCGTCCAATTTTTAGTTAGTCCATCCATCCATCAATATATTTGTCAATTTATCCATCCATCCATCTATCTGCCCATCTATCCATCCATCCGTCTATCTGTCTGTATTTCCAGTTTTTAGTTAGTCCATCCATCCATTCATCCATCTTTCTGTCTGTCTGTCCAGTTTTTGGTTACTCCATCCATCCATCTATCAATCTACATCTATCATCTATCTGTCTGTCCATCCATCCTGTCCAGTTTTTAGTTACTTTATCCATCTATCCACCCATCCGTCTAGCCATCTGTCCATCCATCCTGTCCAGTTTTTAGTTACTCTATCTGTCTGTTTGTTTGTCCATTTTTTTTTTAATCCATCCATCCATCTTGTCTGTCTATCTATATATCTATCTGTTATTTCTATCTATCTGTTAAATCTATCTATCTATCTGTTAAATCTATCTATCTGTCTATCTGTCTGTCTGTCTGTCTGTCTGTCTGTCTGTCTGTCAAGTTTTAAATAACTCTGTCCATCCATCTATCCATCCATTACCTCTCTATCCATCCATCCATCCATCAATCCATCCATACATTACCTATCTACATCCGTTCATCCATCAATTCATCCATTCATCTATTGATCTAGGAAATAAAAGAGATCAAATACTATGCTATAATTAAATGTCCATTCATACCAGTGTCGTAGATTAACATAGAAGTTGTACATATTGTTCATTTATTATTTTAATTTAACTCTGCAACGTATTGTGCAGAATCTCCAGTACATTGTTTTTCCTTTGTTTTTACATTGCGAAAAGGAGGATTAAGCCCAGCATCCATTAGAAGGGAACTGGCAGGTAAAGAGTGCTGTTTGCTGATGTGCTTCAGTAGTTCCCGAGCTCTCAGAGTGTGTTTGTATGTCTGTGCGTCCCCAGGCTTCAGTGTGGTTTGCAGTGCTGTGGAGCTGAACTAAATAAATCCCTCAGACGTTTGTTTTGACGCTTGTGAGAATCTGACGTTCCTCTCTCTTTCTCTACGCACAGGTTCTCCTGTTGATGGTCAGCCAGCAGGAGCTCCATTCTCACAGGGACTAGAGCCCAAACGTCCCCCTCCGCCGCGCCCCAATGCCCCGCCAGCCCGCCCTGCACCGCCACAGCGCCCACCACCACCCTCAGGTACAGGCATGATGTTCAGTCTTAAGAGAAATGTTTGGATTCAGTCAAGAAGTTTATCCTGGGACTGTAACAGCATTCAAATGAGTGGCCTACATTTAATGTTATGGGCCAGATTTACTGAACAGGTCGAATTAGCATGCAAGCGCAATTTCATAAAAGCCCCCTCAGGAGTGCAAGTTCTGCATGTGTTTCTAATGACAAAATGCAACAAAGAAGCTCATTTTCATGTTCATCAATGCAATATACCAAGAGGAGTGCAAGTTAGCAATCAAGTGTGTGTAGCCTGCAAACAACACGTGCACAAATTGGGTTAAGACATTCCAAAAATAGTGTTAAAGTTTACAAGTGTTAAAATTTACGAACACAAATCTTGGTAAATGATGGTGCATGATATATGCTTATTTCACGTGGCCGCCATTTTAAAACACGAAAGCGAGGCTGCGGTGGGAAGAAACCCAGAAGTATACACTCAGCACTGTAAACATTGCAACAATATTAGGCATCAAACAAAATCACAATCTCTTTAAGAGTAATACGCTTAAGTGTCCTCCTAGGCTTCAGTTCATGGCACCAGGTAAACACTGTGGGGACGCTTCCCTGCTTCAGCCTATGTAACCCGGTGAGCGATAAAACAATGCAGTCCTCTGTAGCACACCCTCGTGCTGTCTGTAATAGTGTTATCACGATATTGAATTTTAAAAAAATCTCCATTTCACGCTAACATTTAAGCGGCGCTGACGACGTTCTTAAACAGGGTTGATTTGCAATAGTATTCACCAGTGCTCAACCGAAATGACTGTGATTGGCCATGAAGGTTCACCGCTCTTCACCGAGTGCAAACTCAAATACAGGGACACTGGAGCACGAAGATTAGTCGATCGCTCATCTTTGTTTGCATTCGGTAAACATTTTTTAGGTGCAGTGAATTGATGACGTTCACGGCCAATCACAGTCATTTCTGTTGAGCACTGGTGAATACTATGGCAAATCAGTGGTGTTTAAGAATGCACTCAACAGCGCTTAAATGTTAGCGGGAAATGGGCGTTTTTTTTTTTTTTTTCAGGACCAAAATTCGGTATCGTGACAAGGCTAACATAGTGAAAGAATAAGTTCATTAACTTGAGTTTGATAAATGGCATCTATACCGTGTGTTTAGGAAAGAAAACTTTGCTAACTAGTGTCGTTTCCCTTAACTAAGCTGAAAATGAGGTCTGATCCCTTTTTATTTTCAGGATCCATTCAGAACAGACCTTCAGGTCACTCGGAAGGCGGTGAAATTATAAATTTGTGTCACTTTCTCTTCGCTGATAAGATACACAACATTCCTGTGTGACTCAGATGATACTTTCGGGTTTATTCCCACTGCAGCCTCTATTTCGCTTTTAAAATGGCGGCCGTGTGAAATCAATCTATGGCTTTCCAAAAATTTTTTAATTTTGAATATTTGTAAAATTGTATTTTATTTAAGAACAGTTGTTTGATAGATAATAGATTAAAAAGTGTCATTTCAATAATGATCTTATGTTTTTTTTGTTGTTGTTGCTTTTTTTGCTTGCTTGCGCCCTCTTGTGGTCATAGAACACAATAAAAAAAAAATTCTGTAACATTAAAGGCATAGATCACCCAAAACTGAAAATTCTATTATCATTTACTCACTGTTTACTTCGAAGATATTGTGAAGAAAGCTGAAAAGCTGTAACCATCGACTTCCATAGTATTTGTTGGTCCTACTATGGAAGTGTTCAACAGAAAGAAACAACAGAACAGAAAGAAACTCATAAAGGTTTAGAGTAAATAGTGAATAGAATTGTCATTTTTGGCTGAACTATGCCTTTAAATATTGCCTTCAGAATTAGAATTTAGCCGTATTGGCAGCCCTAGTGCATGATTCATTTCACAAAATTGTTTCCTTCCACAAATCTGAAAGGGAAACTCTTACAAATGCATTTGCAATATGGTTAGACCCTTTTTCATTTCTAATGCCTTCATTTACAATATTATGGCTGTAAGTTTTGGACTGGCACAGGCTGTTAGTAAATCTGGCTCTTTTTTTTCAGTTGTTGTTGGGTTTTTTTGTGTGATTTTAATTTGCATTTCATCTTTCATTTTACAATATCCTGCTATTTCTAAAGATGGCAGAAGTCCCACACCTGTTAGAAAAGATTCAGCAGGTAATGCTGTGCTTAAACATGAGCATTGTGTAGTAGCAGTTGAATATTGCTTCAGTTTTGCTGTTTATTGACTTGTTTGTGAATTGCTTCATTACCCCTGATGTAGGGCTGGGCGACGTTTCTGATTTCATCAATTGATTTTTATTAAATGTTTTGCCACAATTCAGTTATTATTATTATTATTCACAGTTTAGAATAAAATGATTACAATTATAGTTACAAATAATTACAAAGTTATTTAACAGGCCATTTTTGTATCCAAACGGGTTTTCAAGTTGTTTTTTTGTCACAATTTATTTATTGATTTATTTTCTTACATTTTTTTCTTCAGTTTTTAAACATTAAAAAACAGCCTTTTACAATCATAGGAACTTCTATTGAAATTTTAAAAAATCTCCATTTCCCGCTAACATTTAAGCGCCGTTGACGACGTTCTTAAACAGGGTTGATTTGCAGTAGTATTCACCAGTGCTCAACAGAAATGACTGTGATTGGCCATGAAGGTTCACCGCTCTTCACCGAGTGCAAACTCAAATACAGGGACACTGGAGCATTTTAAAGCCACGAAGATTAGTCGATCGCTCATCTTTGTTTGCACTCGGTGAAATTATAAATTTGTGTCACTTTCTCTTCGCTGATAAGATACACAACATTTCTGTGTGACTCAGATGATACTTCCGGGTTTATTCCCAAATTTTTTTAATTTTGAATATTTGTAAAATTGTATTTTATTTAAGAACAGTTGTTTGATAGATAATAGATTTAAAAGTGTCATTTCAATAATGATCTTATGTTTTTTATTTATTTTTTATTTTTTAATTCTGTAACATTAAAGGCATAGATCACCCAAAACCTGAAAATCCTATTATCATTTACTCACTGTTTACTTCGAAGATATTGTGAAGAAAGCTGAAAAGCTGTAACCATCGACTTCCCTAGTATTTGTTGGTTCGACTATGGAAGTGTTCAACAGAAAGAAACAACAGAACAGAAAGAAACTCATAAAGGTTTAGAGTAAATAGTGAATAGAATTGTCATTTTTGGCTGAACTATCCCTTTAAATATTGCCTTCAGAATTAGAATTTAGCCATATTGGCAGCCCTAGTGCATGATTCATTTCACAAAATTGTTTCCTTCCACAAATCTGAAAGGGAAACTCTTACAAATGCATTTGCAATATGGTTAGACCCTTTTTCATTTCTAATGCCTTCATTTACAATATTATGGCTGTAGGTTTTGGACTGGCACAGGCTGTTAGTAAATCTGGCTCTTTGTTTTCAGTTGTTGTTGGGTTTTTTTGTGTGATTTTAATTTGCATTTCATCTTTCATTTTACAATATCCTGCTATTTCTAAAGGTGGCAGAAGTCCCACACCTGTTAGAAAAGATTCAGCAGGTAATGCTGTGCTTAAACATGAGCATTGTGTAGTAGCAGTTAAATATTGCTTCAGTTTTGCTGTTTATTGACTTGTTTGTGAATTGCTTCATTACACCTGATGTAGGGCTGGGCGACGTTTCTGATTTCATCAATTGATTTTTATTAAATGTTTTGCCACAATTCAGTTATTATTATTATTCACAGTTTAGAATAAAATGATTACAATTATAGTTACAAATAATTACAAAGTTATTTAACAGGCCATTTTTGTATCCAAACGGGTTTTCAAGTAGTTTTTTTGTCACAATTTATTTATTGATTTCTTTTCTTACATTTTTTCTTCAGATTTTAAACCTTAAAAAACAGCCTTTTACAATCATAGGAACTTCGTTACAATCAAAACAATGCTGCATTTACTAAATATACAAGTTAAAAGGATATGTTGATATATAAAAAACAAAACAAACAAATACAAAAAATAATGCTCCTCGTGTTTTGGTTAATGGTCATCTATTCAAAAGTGACTTTTATCATCATACTGAATACAAAATACTACAAACATGTATTGCAGAGTTGATCAATACAGAACTCCAAGATGGGAACTGCATTGGGTTGCAAGTTTTTATAAATAGAATGTTTATTAAAAGTAAAGTTGACTAGTTCAATTTAAAACCAAAAGATAAGGCAAGGCAAGCTTATTTATATAGCACATTTGTAATGGTAATGGTAAATTTACACAATGGTAATTCAAAGTGCTTTACATAAACAAGAATAAAAAGATCAAGTATAAAAATAAAAACAACGAAGAATAAGAATTATTAAAAACATTAAAATGTTTTAAAACAGGTTTTACATGAATAAAAAAAGAAAAGAAAGACATAATAGTGTGATCTGTTGGACATCACACAGTGCTCATTCAGGAAAGGCACAGCTAAACAGATGTATTTTAAGTCTTGGTTTAAATAAGCCTAATGTTGGAGCCCATCTGATTATTTCTGGAAGCTGATTCCAGCAGCGGGGGGCGCAGTAGCTGAAGGTGGATTCACCCTGCTTTAACTGAACTCTTGAAATTTATTTGATCCTAATGATCTAAGTGATAGGTATTAGGTATTAAAATAAGTGCAATAGTCTGAATTATTATTATTATTTAATTTTGCTATCTCGCCCAGCCCTATCCTGATGTTAGGTGGCTCTAAATGAGGATGTGTCTCGCTTTTTCACAATTAATGCACGATGTTGCAATTCTGTGCTTTTTTTTAGTAGTGGTTCTTTATGCTTTCCATGAGCCTAATCATCAAAGTCTTTTTGTGTTTTCTGTAAAATCAAGTATTGTAAATGTTTTTGCAGCTGTGTGTGATTTGCTTTATGTTTTGGAAACATTATGAATGTGTTCTTTCAAAGGCTTCGCTGAGCCTCTCAATCTAGAGTTTGATCTGACTGATAACGAAGGTAATATCTGGAGGAGAGAAAAAAAATAGATTCTAGTATGTCTTTGCCGTGATTGGTTTTTGTGTATTGTTGTCTTCTGGTCAGTTGAGTCCTCCTGCACTTGCTAACAGAATTAGACTCATTATTCATAACTAATGATTCAAATCAACAGCCTCGCCATGATGCAGTGCATGAAGTCTCAATTGTTCCAGTAATTTTGATTTTTAGTTTTGGAGTGTGAAGTGAAACTAGCTGAATTAGTGTTGGTAAATGAATAGAGAAAGGCAGAAATGGGCTTTCCATCAGGTAAAGTGTCGGTTTGATCAAATATGTTTTCTTCCAAGTAAAAGGAGTTAATGTAATTTTACAGAACTACAAGTCATTTACAATTTATTTGGATTTTTTTTTCTTCATGCTAACAAAAGGACAAAAAAGCCCTGCATTAGCACGAGCAGATGCAGCTGGTGAGTTTCTACACTAAATAACATCATTGGTCAGTTACAGACAATTGGACAAACATATTTGGGCAAATATATATTAACCAGGGCTTGACATTAACTTTTTTGATCACCAGCCACTGTGGCTAGTAGCTTTCCAACATTACTAGCCACTCGCTATTTTCACTAACCACAATTTTGTTGGAAAAATATATTTTATATGCATAAATATGACGTTCACATGCTAAAATTACTTGATTTAGATTGTGTCATGTCCACAAGCCTCCTCAATCATTTCATATTTTGTGTGTTGTGTATGAGCTTGCTCAATGAGCATGAGCAAATGGGTCATGGTTTCATAGTGTCGTATTACAATTAATTTTTATTTCACATGACTTTTCAGAGCTCAAAATGAAGGGTTTACCAAATTTTTCTCTAACCACACAAAAAATTTAAAAATTATTATTTATTAGCCACAAATTTTAAATGTGTCAAAACAAGCAAAATATAGCTGTATACTATATTTTTTATTTAACAAAACATTAAAAAAAAACAAAAAAAACAATTGACATTATAAAACAATTAATTTCATTTATCTAAAATATGCACAGTAATCTGTCCTGGCTAAAGGTCCCAGATCACCCGTTAACTAAACATAAATGGGAAGTTAATATGCTATTAAAGCAATGTTATTGTAAAAAAATGATAATTAAACCATATTAACAAAAATAACTGTATGCAAAAGAAAGCAGGTGACAAACACCGTGTGATAATGAAAAGATGATCACACGCACACGGTTAACGTTAGGCCTATTAGTAATCTGTTTAAATAATGGTTAAATCGAAAGCAACCGGTGCTGCTTACAAAAAGACAATCTAGAGCTATTGAAAGCAGCAAGACTGTGGGTGCATGAGCAGGCATTCACCTGCTTTCTTTTGCTCGCGCGAACAGTTATTATTGTCAGTCATGCTGCTTCTCGATTCTAAGATCGCATTTGCACGCATATTGGGCCATTCTTATTGTCAAACCCTGCTTTTAAGAAAACTACAATTTAAAAATTATTTTCAACCAGCCAAAGTGGCTAGTGGGAGTGTCTGTCTAACCAGCCACATCTAAAATCTACCCGCATTTGGCGGGTTGGTGGGTGTTAATGTAAAGCCCTGATTATAACCCCACGCAAGTTTTAGCTCAGAATGTTAGGCAAGAAAAGTTAGTTAATAGCACGAATCTGACATTTTTCAGGCTTCCTTTTATTGTTTGTTTACATCTGGGTGTCTGCCAATCCTTAAAGTCTTAAATCCTTAAAGTATAAAAATAAGGCCTTAATTAGTCTTGAATGTCTTAAATCTGCGTTTTAAAGATCTTAAAAATGCAATCGAATCGACCCGATAAAGAAGATTTTGTTTTCATTTTGAAATCTACTTAAATCTTTTCGTCTATTATCACTAAGAACAACAAAGGTGGAACCAAATCCATTTATAGTCTTTGGCAGAGCCCAATAAAATACACGCTCACAATGATTTTGTTTCACGTAATTAACGTTCGCTGGGATTTCGCTTGCGTAAAGAGTTTGCAGAATTTTGCTCTGTAATAGCTTATAACAGCAGCGTCAACCTGTACATTAACAAATGAAGAACTAGAGATGCACCAATTGACCAGCCAAGGACCAGAATCTTCCGGAATCTATCTATAAAACAATAATAAAATGCTTTACATATAAAATATAGTTATATTTAATTAATAAAAAGGTGAAAGGTATTGATATTGGAAAATTATCTTTTGTTAGTGTTGTTAATGCAGTTTGGTGGAATTGATGCAATGGTTTTTATTATTATTATTTTATTATTATTAATAGTAATAATAATAGTTTTGAGGTTTTTCACACTTTATATGAATAATTAACAGTGTTAATGATGGTCGTTTGTTTTTGTTTTTTGCAAATTCTGTACTATAAAATTGCTCTTAAATTTCATCCTGTGTGGTATAAAAAGGTCTTGAATATAACTTTTAGAAACCTAAAATTGTGTTGTGGAAATTCTTCTTGCATTTTCATTTTTTTTTTTATATATATATATTTGATCATATTTTAATAATTGTATCGTTTGATTATGTAATCGACTGTTTTTCAGGTCGAGGTCAAGCCACTGGACCAGCTCCTGGAGGCATCCCAAGGCCGGTGGGTTTGATAAATGAGAGTAAAACAATTAGAATACTACAAGAAGTATGTTAAAATGTAGTTTTCCGCTTTAGATCCCACCCCGAGCAGGAGTCATCAGCATCCCGCCTCAGGCTAGACCTCCTCCTCCTGCTCATCCTGGCGCCCCCAGACCCACAGCAGAGGTGCATCCTGGAGCCCCTCGACCCTCACCAGATAATCATCCCGGAGCACCGAGACCCACTGCTGAACCCCAAAGCAAACCGTCTGAGCTGCCTCTGGGTTTGTAAAACACTTCTGATTGGCTATTAATTTCATTCATTCATTCATTTTCTTTTCGGCTTAGTCCCTTCATTAATCCGGGGTCGCCACAGCGGATGGCTATTAATTTTTACACATTTTTTTAATTATTATTGATAATTTAATATTTTTACTTCATTAATGTACATGTATATTATACATATGTATATTATATTACAATATTTAATTCTCACTGTGCGTTCACACCAAAAGCGGCAAGAGCGTCAAAATAGCAGGAAGTCATTTATTTTCAATGGGAGCCGGCGTTGAAAAGCATCAAGCAGCGGCACGGCGCGTGTGAAATCAAGTCACCTTTATGGTAATGAGCGAGGACGCGGTTCGGTTCAGACCACGGTTGTTCCCAAGGGTTTGATTATTGCGGTCGCCGGATTTCCAATTATTTACGATGTTTTCTTACAGGGACATACATTAAAAAAAAAGATACTAGCGAGTTGATGTGCATTAATGTTTTTTTTTTTTTTTTAAAGCATGAATCTCATTCTAACTATAATGACAATACAAACCTGTATTGCTGCTTCAGAATATTTCAGACATGGACCCATACTGAGTAAGTGGAGCAAAGCCACACCACACGCAACAACATTTTCACACTAGAAAGCATGTTTTTATGTGGGAATTTAACTGATTTGCTGTAACGGCCCCTTTAAATACGAGATCAATGTATGGAATTTTGACACTGGCCGGCAGAGCAGTAAAGCTAGACAGCGTTGTCGACAGGGTGGCCAGAGCAAACTTTGACGCTCTTGCCGTCTTTGGTGTGAACGCACAGTTTTTTTCATAACGTATTATTATTCAGGTAAAACCAATATGTCCTGGGATTCTGGATATTATCATATTTACATTTATTTTCAACAATACATCAGAAATATTACTCTTTTTTTTTAAATTAAAACTTCCGGGTACAGTTTTCTAGTGAAAATGTGTTCTAGTAAAAAATGTGTAAGATATGAAGAAAAGCTAATTATATATTACAAGTTTTTACAGGGTGTCCGTGGGGTCTTAAAAAGTATAAAAAGTTGATAAATCAATTATGAGAAAATTAAGGCTCCTAAAATGCATTTAAAAAGTCTTAATCGCGTTTTTACGGGGTCTTAAGTTTTGTTCAAGCGTTGTCCAAAGTGTTTGAGTCCAAAAAAAAGCATAAATATATTTTCCTAATATTAACAACGGCGTGCTCGATCCACGCGGGACTCATCCGGCCAAGCTCCTTCGTCCGGGTGATGTCCTGTAATTTGCGACAATCGCGGGAAGGTGATGTGACGCTCTCCACATGTAGCGAAACTGACGGCAAAATGGGAAAATATAAGTTTGCGTACTCCTGGTTGGAGAAAGACAGTGGCTGAAGCCTGTCGCTAAAAAACAACCACAAGGCCTACTGTACATATTGTAAAAAGAAAATTAGTATATCGTTGATGGGCATGAACGCTGTAAAGTCCCACATGCAGGGTGCTAGCTAACAGCTGCAGCCGTCCATCGCCAGTTATTATGCACCACCAGCTACACCACTACCAAACACGACAGCTAAACTTGTCAAAACAGCGACAGCAACCTCTACCCCGACTTCTGCCGACATCAGGGTGGCTCTGGGCGGCACATCAACAATGTGCGCGGAGGTTATCTGGGCACTTTACACTTGGCAGCGGATCACCACTCACTGAACTCGAACAAAGGCATTTTTGATATTGTCAAATCGATGTTTCCGGATTCCGACATAGCTAAGACATTCACCTGTGGCAAGGACAAAACTGGTTACATCATGAGATTTGGGCTAGCACCCTACTTTAAGCAGCAGCTCAACAAAGCTGGCTTGTTTGTGTTAGTTCGACGAGCCTCTCAATTAATCAACAAAGAAGAAGCAGCTCGACGTACATGTTGGTTTTTTGGGATAGTAAAGGTAAATGTGTCAGATATTTTAATAAAACTTGCCTTTGGTTTATTTTATTCTTTCAAGTTTTATTTCTTTCGAGCTTATCTGAGTTCTGTTGCATGGTTGTGCTCCATTGATTTATTTAACTACAACTGTTTATTAACAGCTGTTTATTAAGTTAAAGGTTTGATACTGATTAGAACTTGAAGTGGCAATGCGGTCTTAAAATATTCTGAGAAGGTCTTTAAAAAGTCTTAAAAGGGTATTGAAATTACCTTTAGGATTCCTGCATGTACCGTGTTTTAGATCCTAACATATTACAAAAATATTCCTGAAACATTATGGTACTCCATACAATATTTTACAAACAAATGGTTATATCTTTTTTTTTTTTTAAATGATTAAAACAATTGCACATTTCTTGTCCAGGTATTTCATTTCAAGAGTTAAAACTTGCATACATACAAATATATTTCCTTTTTCATTTCCTCAGGTCCACCCCCGACACTGCCAGGTCCCGTGAGGCCTCAGATGACATCACCCATGCAGCCTCAGTCTGTGTCGCCCGTTCAGCCTCCAGTCCAACCCCAACTGCCCCCACCCATACAGTCCCAGCTCCCTCCACCAATGCAGCCCACCTTACCTGCTCCTCTGATGCCTCAGCCGGCCCCTCAGACATCAGCCGGAGCCGCTGCCGCTGCCGCCCCTCAGCCTGGACTGGCATCTCCCAAACCTCCACCCCGCAGCCGCTCCTCTCATGCACTGCCGCCTGAATCTGCTCCAGCTCCAACAACACAGGTTAGTCCTCTTTTTCTACATATATTCTACATACAAGTCAAGATCACAAGCCCTTACATTTTTAAAGGGGACATATTACGTCCCTTTTTACAGTCCCCAATGTGAAGTTATGTTTTAAAATATGCCACAGGTTATGTTTTATAGATTGTTGAAATAGCCACTTTCAGGATAAGAGCCAAGACATACAGTTACTGTGACGGAAACATTGGGAGAATTCTGGAATCGCTTGTTCTTGTTTTTGATTTATTGTGATTATTTTTAAAAGATGAGTGAGGATTTGTACTCATGTAGGCTGGTTTTTGGATAATAGGTCCCCTTTAAAAGGATAGTTCACCCCAAAATTTTAATTCTGCCATCATTAGCTGCGTTTCCACTCTTGCGCCTAAAGCGAGAGGGCCAGTGCGAGCCAGGGCCAGTTGCATTTCCATAGTCACTTCCGGGGCCTGATCGGGCCTAAGTGGAGCTTTCTTGGGGCCAGCAGCCGACCTTTTTTGGCCCGCCAAATATTTTGGGCCAAATCGAGCCAGCTGGGGCTTCGGGGCGGAGTGAAAACAGAGGTGGAGTTTGCAAGATGGTGTGCCGCTGTCATTACACTAGTTTTTCCATCACACAGGAGTACATGTGCCAAAAAATAAATAAATAAATGAGGGAAAGAAAAACTTAAAGTTTAAGATATTCCAAAAAAACATCTTATGGATTAGGGGTCTTTTTTGTTTAAGATCACCTTTATGTTTCTCTTTTAAATTTAAGGCTGTTGCTAAAATAATAACTAAAGTAGTTTTCATTTAATAAGGGATATTTCTTTGCTGCGTCCTTCTTAATGTTTCAATAACGCATAATAATCTTTACACCATATTAAAAACACAGCAGCCAGTAACTTTTAGCTGTCGAGAAATTTGTCAAGTTTAAATGGTGTGTTTGTGCATGAAACATGCACGTTTAGATGCATGTACAGTTGAAGTCAGAATTATTAGCCCCCCTGAATTATTCGCCCCTGTTTATTTTTTTCCTCAATTTCTGTTTAACTGAGAGAAGATTTTTTCAACATATTTCTAAACACAATAGTTGTAATAACTCATCTCTAGTAACTGATTTATTTTATCTTTGCCATGAGAAAGAGTCTTTTTCAAGACACTTCTATACAGCTTAAAGTGGCATTTAAAGGCTTAATCGGGTTAACTAGGCAGGTTAGGGTAATTAGGCAAGTCATTCTATAATGAGGGTTTGTTCTGTAGACTATTGAATCAAAAAATACCTTAAAGCGGGCTAATAATTTTGTCCTTAAAATGATTTTTAAAAAATTAAAAACTGCTTTTATTTTAGCCGAAATTAAACAAATAAGACTTTCTCCAGAAGAAAAAATATTATCAGACATGCTGTGAAAATTTCCTTGCTCTGTTAAACATCATTTGGGAAATATTTAAAAAAGAAAAAAAAATTAAAAGGGGGCTAATAATTCTGATTGCAACTGTATGTGTTTAGAGAAACCGGCCGAAAAAGCGCTCGCTTCACAGCTCTGTCGTTGCCGTTAGCGGCTTCTTTCTTTCTTTCTTTCTTTCTTTCTTTCTTTCTTTCTTAATTTATTTTAGAGATAATAGAATATATGAATACAACAGAAAGACATAAAACTTTACAAATTACGTGTCCACTTTTGTAGTGTCATAGATCTAGATAAAATAAGCGATAGGCTACTGCAATAATTTAAAGAATTACAAATATCGAATATATTAAAAACGAATTAAATAAATAAATCAATATAAACCAAACAAAAGCTATAACAATTTAGGTGTATACAATACAAATAAATTAAACCAATTTAAGCCATTTTAAACTTTCATTTTATAAATCTGAAAAAAGATTTTAGATATTTTCTAAAAACAATAAACAACAGAGGTTTTACATTTTTAGGTGAGCAAAACCATCAGAAACTACCTTTCTTTTCTTTTCTGTCATCCAGTCCTGCGCAGCTTTACAAACGGATTGGGAAAAACTGCAGGTTAAAAATGTGTTCCTAGTTCTCATCAAATGTTTGTTTTTATATGACGGTAAAATTTAAAATTTTAATTTTAAATGTAGAGCTTTATTAGAAGGACATTTTACATTTTAAATCTATATTTTATTACTTGTTCTTTTGTTCTGAAACACTTACGGTTTCCTTTAACTAAGATAACCAAATAATATGCAACGTCCTTAATTTATTCTTTTAAAAAACGAGAAATTGCCTATTAAGTGTCATATAGCCTATAGGGAAAAATGTATGTTGTAGGTCTCTCCGGAGCATTTAGGCTGAATGTTTGACAGCGTCTACCGAAACAAGGATGTTATAAAAAACGTTTTATACAGAATTATTAGTGGATCAATTCTGTGGTTTTATATTATGGATGGTGCGCTGGCTCATCCCTCCATTAGTGGTGAGACCATTCGATGTACCATGCCAACTGTTGGTCGGCGAGTAAATGAATATAATGAATGAAAATACTTCGGCCTATGCTTCTAGACATAATAATGTAATGCTGTACAATAATGTGTAATTTGCTTGTTTCGGTTGTCTCCATTTTAATCGTTTATGATGATGTGATGGTGTGCTTGATTCCCGCTGAACAGGCCGGGTTGTGTGACGTTCGATTCGTGGGGCATTTTGAGGGTGGGGTTTGCGTGCCGAGCTGCGAGTTATTGGCCTGACAATGGAAACGTGACATGATTTCGGTCTCACTGCTCAACCTCCCAGGCGATTGGCCTGGCTCGGCCTGATAAAAGCCCTGGCTCACACTGGCCAGACAGTGTAAATTACTCATTCTCCACTTGTTCTAAATCTGTTTGAGTTTCTTTCTTCTGTTGAACACAAAGGAAAATACACCAAAAAAAATGTTGAAAAAACAAATGCTATTGGAATGTTGTCAATGGAAACAAAGAAATTGCTAAACATTTAGAACCACTTAAGTGTGAATTAATGGTGAGAAATGTTCATTTTTGGGTTTACTATCTACTTAAGTGTAACTAAGTCAGCTCTCATTTAAAGAAGCAGGTACCCACAAGATGCCATCCTGGGGTCATGGGCCAGCTTTAGTGGCCTCTTTTCCTCTTTCTTTTCTACTTTACTGGATAATGTGGACTGTATCCAGGTGGTTCTCATAGTCATGTTTGGCTCTTCTTGATGCATGTGTGTCTCTCTCTTCCACTAGCAGGAGCAATCCTCAGGTTAACAGGTACTGGATTAAGTCATTTCTAGTCTTTACGTTGTCTTCACGACACCATAGCCTGTAGTCACGATGTATGAGCTGCTCATACATATAGGATCCTACATGTTATAGTTATTTTTTCCTCGTCCCATCTTTAATTTGACCTTTTTTGTTTGTTTAATTTAAATATCAAAAATGTTTACATGTAAAACTTAACTTGAACCCCTTGATATTTTTGTACATGACTCTTGGAGAATATTGTGGTGGTTCTGACAGGGGGTTCAAGGAAAGTGTCATCCAGTATTTGTTGTGGGTATTTGTTTTAAATCCTAGTATGTTATCATTGTTTTCAGTGATTCTTGGCTGGGGAAAAATCATTCGATCTCCAAAAAGCTTCACTTTTGCTCTCTGTACACTAATCTTATTTGTGTTTTTGATGTTTTATAGTTCTGTTTTCATTGTTTTATAATTAACAGTTTAGTAAACAGGATTCAGTGATTTCAGATTTTGATTTATTTTAAGGTTTGTCATCGCACCATTTATGTTTTAACCAATTTGTCATTGTGATTTTATTTTTGTCTAAAAACTTGTGACAATCACATTATTTCAAATAAAGTCAACATGAAATATTTTTATAACTGCTTTTTTGTTTGCCTAAAAATGGTACTTTAATTTACTATGTGCTAACTTGCTCAATTATCTAAATAAATTAAAATCTCCAGAAAACATGTAATTATATTGTTTTATAATAATTAGTGTTATTTGATTTAATTTGAAAACAATTTTACAGTTTTAAAATTAGGGTTAATAAAATCTAAATACAGTGGTCTCTCAGTTAATGCAGGAGTTACGTTTAAAAAATAACCCGCATTAGGTGAAATCCGCGAATTTGTTTTTACAATTATCATAGATAAAACGTAAAACTCCTCACTACACACTTTATATGCTTTTCTCAGACAGGCATTAACATTTTCACACTTTTCTCTCTTGTTTAAGCAGAAGAGATATCCAAAGACGCTGTTTTAAATTGTTAAGAAATCTGTTTTTGAAACTAATGAAGACCGCAGAAGTCAATGATTTATTTTAATTAATTAGTATTACAACCTTCCCAGTCTAGGGTTGGGAAGGAGTAATAAAGAAAGTGGTGGAGGTTTGGATAAAGATTTTCCCCTCTACTGACTCACAACAACAACAAGTTTGTCAAAAAAAGTGTAAATTTATTTAACAGAAGGAAGCAAACAAGTCTTCAGGAGGGGTCAAGGCCAACATAACAAACAAAACGTCCTAACTTTTATATTTCAATCTAACTAAACTAATAAATAAAAGAAAACAAAATACAAAAACAATACACTAACTCCCTTTCTGTTCTTACACAGGAGAAAACTTAGACAAAAGAAAATGGCAACCACCTCCCTACAGCTTCCAATAAATTAACAAAAAACTTGACTAAACAATAAACAAATCTTTTGCCACAAAGATAAAGAGAAGAAAATTTGACAGGTTAGATGTGAACTCACAAGATTTGGCTAAATAAATCCTCTCACCAGAGGAGTAAAAGTCTTCACAGACAATATCAACAGATTAACCACATCAAGGAAAAATCCTAATAAAAAGGCCAGCAGAAGGGATCATCACTCCAAGCCTCCACACTCCAAAGATCCAAGCTCTGTCTTTTATCCTCAAGTCAATCCTTTGGTGGACCAATCAGGACAGAGAATCCATCAGTAGAACCAATTGGCAGGGTTGACTGCACCTGATCAAAATTACAGCCTCATTGGAGAGAGAGGGAGAGAAAGGAAATGACTACACAAGATCTTCAAGAGACATTCAAAGAACATAACAATTAGCCTGACATCTTTACCACCCCAAAATATTTTATGTTTCTCAAAATAAAATATATTGTGTTCAAAAGGGTAAAGTTATTGTTTTTTACCCAGACAATTAAAACAAACATATTTTAGAGAAGTAATCACAATACAGTGAAACTGTGATATATTTTTTTATTCAAGGTTATCATACCGTCAGAATCTTATACCGGCCCATGCCTAGTGGCGCGGCAGCTGGGTACTGCAGACAGCCACCGACTTGCGGTGCCAGTGAGTGTACCCTGATAAAACCTATGTTTACATGGCCCTGCCTGGCGGTGTGCGACTCCCTTTATGATGGTCTTGCTGCAGACAGTTACAACCTTTTTGCATTCTTGTTTAAACTCACACTGCAAACGATCGAAGATTTATATTAATTTGGCAAGCTGAACACATTTTTTACTGTACATGAGACATGTACAGAAAATTGATTGACAATAGTCTACAGCCGCTGTAAAAAAAATAAGCATGTCAAATTGCACACAAAAAAATCTGCGAGGCTGCGAAAGGTGAACCGCGTTATAGCGAGCGACCACTGTAATCGAAAAAGACCCCCAAGTTACATTACTTACTGTCTCTTACTGTTTCTGGTCAAATATTACTGCAAACAGCCAAAGTTTGTCCAATATTTGAAGTGCTTAGTAGCCTAAATTAGCTGCTTTACTCACCGTCAGACCATTCAAGATGTTGGTGACTTTTTTCTTAAGTAAAACATAATCATTTTCGGTCAAGCCATGATCCTTGGCAAGTCATAAAATGCAAGTCAATGGCTACCAGCTACTGGTTATAGGCTATTGGCTACTTTGAAGAAAAAATATATATATCTTTGTTTAGCTTCTTGCACCAATCATTTCACATCATAAGACCTCAATGTTTCATCAGAAGCAACAGGTGTTCATTTTGTTTTGGCTGTATTTGTTTTTTTGACTCTCAAAGCACCAGTAGCCATTGACCTGTAATTTCTGAACAAACAAGGACCACCGTTTCAGCTAAAAATCTTCTTTATCTTCTAATGATGAAAAGATGTCATCTGAAATGTTGTGAGGGTGAGAAAATCAATTTGAAAAAATGTAGTTGAACAATTCTTCTTAGGAAAATTCCAAGCATCCAACCAATTGTTCCCTATATCTTTAACAAATTCAAATCTGACTTCATGTTGACTTCACTATTTATTCAGTGTTGTAGCTTCTCATCACCAGTTTGATTTCATAATGTAGTCCATGTGTGTCGTCTTTCCTCAGGCCAAGAACATGAATGGAGTCCAAAGAGAAGCACAATGGAACCTAGACCCCTTCGACATGCTTAACCCCCAATCCCTCTTCCAGAACACACCATTCAACGCTTCCCTCCCTCGCTCCTCATCCTCCTCAACATCCACCCCATCCCCTTCTTCCTCATCCTCAACGTTACCCAGCAACCTCTCCCTGTTCTCAGCTCCGGACACCAGCAGCGCTTCGTGTCTCCTCGCTCCCCCCGCCCCGTCCCGCAGCAAATCCCAAGAGACCCTCCGTTGCTCCCCTAATCCATTTCTCACAGACATCCAACCAAGATCCAACAGCACCAACCCCTTCACCAGCGGGCTGCAATCCTCTCCGCGCCGATCCCTCACACCTGATTTCTACACCCAAATGCAAGCCTCTAAACCTGATTTCAATAGAGCCATGTCTGCTGTAGGCCACAGTTCCACCCTTCCTCCAACTTTCTCCAGACAACAGTCCTTAGTTACTGCTTCTGCTCCAGCCCCGAACAAACAAACGCAAAAGTGGGTCACCTTTGATGATGATTTGGATATCCTTTCAAAAAAGGTTGGGGCCGGCCCATCAGCTTCACCTCCTCCCTTTCCACAAACCCAAAGCAGTTTCCCAAGCTCAGGCTTTGGCATGGACAACAACTGGGCATCGATTCCCGCCTCCGCATTCCCAACAATCCCTCCGCCAGTACCAACCCGGACTAATACCAGCATCAAAAACGCCCAATTCCCTTCCAGAAATGAGTTCACAGAGAGATGATATAGAATGAATGTTAAATAAGGAGGAAATATTATTGCGTATGTTTATGGTTTGTATAAAAGTGCAGATATGTTGACCTGTTCGTCCAAAAAAAAAAAAGGTAATCTGGCCATTTATTTTAGCCCAATGTGGGCAGGAAATCAAGACTAAATGCTTTTCAGATTTGAATATGTTGTCATTTGCAAACATATTGCACAAGCTACATAATCATTTGTAAAAAATGTACAAATGTTAAATTCTATATCTCATCACAACGTCGGTCTAATTGTTTTAATCACCCTCATGTCACAACACAAAAATGAGAACCGTACTCATTATTTTGGACCCCTTTTGACTTTCATTATAAACTCAAATCCAGGTCTATAATATGTTCTAAAGAAGAAACAAATAGACATGAAATGAGGGTGATTAAATAATGATTATTTTAAATTTTATTCATCAAATATCCCTTTATTCTATAACCCAATACATCCCTAGAAAAACGTGCTCTTATCATACGCACAGATTTAAAATGCCTGGCTGCGTCTGACCTATTCTACACCATCATATCTGTTAAATGGGCTTCACGTGAGCTGTGGTTCATATATACATATTTTACTTTGCCGTTAATCTCATTATGAATGTATTTACCTGTTTCTGTTGCCTACGTTTAGGTTTAGAACGTGCGTCACTTGCAGCGTTAACAGACGCTTTGCTGCAAACTCAAATCGAGGGTCTTAACCTCTCTGGGTATTCACGCTACGCTAAAGTCCCCGTATCCCAGCCTCAGCGCATCCTGTAGCTATATATCGTCAAAATATATCTTCAACACATATTCATAGTGATTCTATGTCTTCCTAGTGAGGAAAAAAAAAGTGTAAAGTGGTTCTGAATTGTGTTTATATTTGCAGCATATACAGTACATGCCATATCTAAAGTGCACTGAAAAGCTCCGTCTGACTTCTAGGCTGTATTTGTTTCGCGCAGCGGCTCCCCTAATTCATCGACACTGTATATACATGTGCATCCAGTTTACCCAAAGCTCACCACAGAACTGCTGTATTTATCAAACGTGTTGTGCGCGTGATTTGATTGGTGGGTTCCTCCTTCAGGATGTCGGTCATGCTTTCTTTTGTGCAATGTGTACTTAATCTCTCAATGAAATTGTATTTTTTAAGTTGAACAGGCTGTTGATAAAAATCTATTTATTGTTGTGTGTGGAGGAATACTGTGCTGTATTTTGGAGTGCGTCGTCTGTTTTTGTGTAGCTGTTTCGTGCGAATGCGCTTGCGTGTTTGGATCGTAATGTTGAGGGTTTCTGGTGTCTTTGTTACGAGTCTGCTGACCCCAGTGTCATTATTGCATTACGTCTTCATTGTTTTAGTGATGCAGATCTGTTATGGTATCAAATATGGTTCATTATTGACAGTAAGATGGTCTGTTAAATTAATATTCTGTCATATTTACTCACACTCATGCTGTTCCAGACTGAAACTAAATCTTCAGAACACAATTAAAACGGACATTTCTGTCCATCCATTGAAAGTCTTCTCACTCAGAACTCTTAAGGGGATCAAAATAACTAATACATATATATGAATCAATTCATTTTCAAAGCATTTCATGCAATGATTTGATTAATCTTTCATCCACATACAAACACTGATCAGCGAACTGTGTTCAACAGCATTTAAATTTGGCTGCATGCTTGCTTGATGCATGAGAACCAATCAGGTTAGTTTTTGAGTGTCACATGGCACAGCTAAGCTTCTGTAAGAAACCAATCAGTTTTGTTAAGTGTGTCAGTGCTTACATTTCTGTCTATAGTTGCAAATTAGTGTTTATATATGAATAAAAGCTTAAAGGAAATCTGCTCAAACTTTTTTTTTGATCTCTTTAGGAACGATTCAAAGTATGTTTTGGGTGAACAGACTTTAAATACAGGGTCATAAATGTTTCAGAATTGCTAAGAAATGTCTTCATTTGTGTTCTGAAGATAACATTTTGGTTTGGATGTCATGAAGTTGAGTAACCGATAACAAAATTGTAATTGTTGAGTGAACTGACCCTCAATCAAACATTATGAATGGTGTAATATGTATGTTAATAATGCTTTGTTGATAAAAGTAAGATATTTTGGCGACTTTCAAATGTGTTTGAGCTCCCAGATGTGTTCAGTTTGTATAGCATTCCAGACTGTGTACTGATGCATTATGGGTGAGTGATCTGATTTTATGTGTGCAGTCATTTTTATTAATGTTATGCAGGTTTTTAATGTCCCTCAAGGGCATCATGAAACCATTCCTGGTTAAAGTGTAGGTATTTCAGGAAACAGTATTTTATTTTTGCTTCGGTTCCTTGTTTACATTTTAGGTACAAATTTAACATCTGCGTGGCTTTTCTTATGTTCGCCTGGGACGTGTTGAGCAACGCATTTTGGCTTTGAGCATTCCAGATTTATTTATATAAAGCACTGAAAGTTTTTGGTTGAAGAAGGGGTCAAAGATATGCCAGCCAGCAAGAATTATTGCAAAGATTTATGTGTGAATTAATGCATGAGAAACCATTCCAAAATGCATTCCAAAGCATTAACTGTGAACATCTCCAGAATACAGACTAGTATCAGGTTGTGGATAAGATATATATTTTTTTTCTTTAATGACTGATAAACACAATGTAACCACTTAACATTCAAAAGCATTTGTTCTATATGTAATCAAAGCATTAATTCTGACATTGTCTGCGCCAGTCATTATTGAGAAGCAAGGTTTTCTAGGAATAATCAACTCCTTTTGTGAAGTTAACGTTCCTTTGTAGCTTTTAGCCCAGTAGTGAACAGAAGTCTGTGGTATTAACCTTATATGTATGTAAACACAAACCACAAAACTGCAACTAGAATATTCGATCTGTAATTGAAGTGCATACCAAAAGTGCACATTTATGTATGGAGCAATTGATGTTGTATGTATGCAATAATAAATGTAATTCAACATGAAACGTGTTTGAATTATTATCGGCTGCATCCAATTATATTAGAGATGATAAAATATATAAAAGAGACAGCAGCTAGGGATGAAAGCTTTATAGTCAAAATATATCATTGTTTTTAATTTAGGATTGTTTAATTAGGATTTTTATTTAATGTTTAATGTTTAAAGTATGTATTTGTAATTTTTAAAACACTCATTAACGTTTTTATTGACTGCATGATTACAAGTAATACTTTATCTGTGAGTGGGAAATTATGTCTTCTTACTGTTTATTTAGTGATCCTTACAAGTTCAACATGATTGATTTTAAAAACCTGTAATAAAATCTTTGGCCAAAAAATTTATTTTCATGTTTATTAAAATATGTTGGTGTAATTCTGGAATTCTCAAACTTTTAGAAACAAGTTAGCTATGTGTTAGATCTTGACAGAGCATGCTAGAAGTAATATTTTAAGTCATGGTATATACCTGTCAGTTAATCATGCTTACCATGGTTTCCTTAAACAAAATTTTTAATCTAGTAAATGATGTATTATGTTATCTAGTAAACCCTATGATGGTCATTATTACAGCAAACAATGTTTAAATTGTGGTGACTTTGTTGTTTTCCTTTTATACAGTATGTTTTGTTTTGTGTTTTGTAAAACAGTTTGTTCTCGTACGGTTTGTGTCGTTGTTAGCTTGTTTCAGTTAACTTTTTTGCCAAATGCAGCAAATCAAAATTTCAAGTATTTTTTTTTCTTTTAATAAGTTTTTCATGTTTGTTAAAATATGTTGGTGTAATTCTGGAATTCTCAAACTGCTAGAAACAAGTTAGCTATGTGTTAGATCTTGACAGAACATGCTAATAATATAATGAATCATGGAATTACCATGTTCAACAATGCAAGTAATCATTTTTTCATTAAACTAAAAGTTTAGTAAATTGTTTAGTTGCTTATGTTTTTGCCAGATTGATAATGACCCTATGATGGTCGTTTTAGTACACAATGGCTAATTTGTGGAAACGTTCTTTCATACGTTTTGTCTGTGTTTATTCTCGTACGGTTTGTGTCGTTGTCAACTTGTTTCAGTTGTTTTAAATGCAGCAAATCAAATTATTGAAGTATTTTTTAATAAGTTTTTCATGTTTATTAAAATATGTTGGTGTAATTCTGGAATTCTCAAACTGCTAGAAACAAGTTAGCTGTGTGTTAGATCTTGACAGAACATGCTAGTAATATAAAAAAAACATAATAGTAATCACGCATACCATAGTTTCCTTAAACAAAATGTTTTGTCTTTTATGTCGTTTCTTATGTCGGATTGATTATGACCTGATGATGGTCATTATTACAGCAAATGATGGTTCAATTATGGTGACTATGTTGATTTCTTTTTATATGTTTAGTTTTAAGTGTTGGAAAACAGTTTATTCTTATAACGGGTTGTGTCATTGTCAGCTTGTTTCATTTAACTTATTTGCCAAATGCAGCAAAAAATTTAAGTATTTATTTTTCTTTTAATAAGTTTTTCATGTTTTTTTTTTTTTAATCTGTTGGTGTACTTATGGAATTCTCAAACTGCTAGAAATAAGTTAGCTGTGTTAGATCTTGACAGAACATGCTAATAACAAATCATGGTATTACCATGTTAAACCATGTAAGCAATCATGTTTACCATGTTTTATTTATTCGTTTTACTTCGGCTTAGTCCTTTTATTTATCAGGGGTTGCCACAGCGGAATGGACCACTAACTTATCCAGCATATGTTTTACACAGTAGATGCCCTTCCAGCTGTAACCCAGTACTGGGAAACATCCAAACTAAAATTAAAAGTTTAGTAAATTATGTAAGTTAATTTCTTGTGTTTTTGCCGGAATGATTATGACCTGATGATGGTCATTATTATAGCCAAGGATTTGTGGTTACTTGTTGTTTTTCTTTCATATGTTTTGGTTTTGCATGCTGTAAAACATTTTATTCTCGCAATGATTTTTTACCAATGAACCTTTTCAACAGTTTTTCTAAAAATTTCAACAGTTTTCTATTTTTGTAATAAGTTTTATTTCACATCTTTCGTTATATTTCACGAAATTTACCTCAGTCTGCAGGTCCACTCGGTCACCAGTACACACGCTAGTCGTTTAAACGGGTATTTATTCTGTAATATTCCACTTCCGGTCAGACGCTGACACATTCGTCAAGGTTGTTGCTGCCTCCTTCACGCCGTGATGTTGATGTAAATAAATCTGAACCGAACGACAGCTTCAGTCCCGCACACACTGAGCCGTGATGGGGTGTCAGCGGCGCTACTCCCCGGCCTCTGGAGCCCGTCTGCTGCCGCGTCTGCTCTGCCTGATGTGCTTCTCAGTGGTTATTCTGGCAGAGAACACGGAGATGGTGAATGTGGTGACGGAGAGAAAGGCGGAGGAGAGTCACCGGCAGGACAGCGCCAATCTGCTCATCTTCATCACACTGCTCACCATCACCATCCTCACCATCTGGCTCTTCAAACACCGCCGCTTCAGGTTCCTTCACGAGACCGGTTTGGCCATGATTTATGGTGAGGAGGTTCGGTTCATCTGTGTTCTTGCTCAAGTTCACATGCAGGAGGATTGTGTGTAGGAGGACGTCAGGAATTTTGTGCACGAGCTCATTTGTGTTCTGTAAATGCGTTATTATCTGTTCATTATTATATTTTTGCAGAGTACACATGTGTATATCATATATATATATATATATATATATATATATATAATTGACATAAATACTTAGAAATTAAAATGTAAATTATAAGTATGCCTTAACTGATATTTGCTAATGTAAAACTTTTATTGTAATGATATATAAATCAAGTTTAAGTTCATTTAATTACAGAGCACATTTAAAAACAGTCACAAGACTGACCAAAGTGCTGTACATAAGACAAAGTAAAATAGAAAGACAGAATATAAAAACAGTTCAATTCATGTTTTTCTATAGCGCTTTTACAATGTGCGTCAGTTCAGTTTTCAGAGTTGAAGTTCAGTTCAGTTCAGTGTGGTATAATTTTCACTGCTGAAAGTCCAAACACTGAAGAGCGAATCCATCGATGTGCAGCTCCACAAGTTCTGAACCATGCAAGCCAGTGGCGACAGCGACGAGGAAAAAAACTTCACCAATCGGAGAAAGTAAAGGATAAAAAAACCTAGAAAGAAACCAGGCTCAGTTGGGCACGACCATGTCTCCTATGGCCAAACGTCTTGTGCAGAGCTGCAGTTGAGGCGCCAGAGTCTGGAGAACACTGGACGTCCATCGTGGAGAAGCTGCAGGAGAGGTCACCGGCTGGTGTACAGGCTGGCCCTTCAGGATCAATGCGAGAACTCATCTGTCACTGTATGCTCTCCACTCCTCCATGACCACCACAGCAGCTGCTCAGGATACGGCCTGGTCCAGGATTATGGAAATTTCGGCAATAATAAAAAAAGGCTAACATAAGCACAGATGCCGTTCAAATTATAATGTCTTTAGGGAAGTGTTCCCGGCTCCGGTTGCCCTAAATAATGCAAACTAACAATCCTTTAGAGTATTTGGATTTCAAAAGCATTTGTGTTTTATGTGTATGCTAATGCAAAGAGATGTGTCTTTAATCTAGTTTTAAACTGACAGAGTGTGTCTGCTTCCTGAACTGTGCTAGGAAGGCTGTTCCAGAGTTTAGGTGCCAGATATGAGAAAAATCTACCGATTTTGATATTCTGGGAATAGTCAATAATCAATTAACTGAGCGTAGAAGACATGATGGGCTATAATACACCAGGAGCTCCCTCAAATACTGGGGGGCTAAGCCGTGAAATAAGAAGAAATAAGACAAGAGAAACGACTGAAAAAAATGTAGCAAAAGAAAGGACTATTAAAATAATATTAAAAAGACAAGATAATAGGTACGTTTTTAGGTGTGATTTAAAAATCGATAGTGATGGAGCCATTCTAATCTCAAGGGGCAAGGTGTTCCATAACCGAGGACCCGCCACAGAGAAAGCTCTGTCCCCTCTACGTTTCAGTCTGGACTGAGGAACTAAAAGAAGATTTTGATCACTAGATCTAAGAGATCTCACAGGAGTGTAAAAATGCAGCAGCTCTGAGAGATAGGTTGGGGCTAGAATATGAAGGGATTTAAATACCAGTAAAAGCACTTTAAAATCAATTCTGAATTGGACGGGAAGCCAATGGAGGCCCCTTAGAAGAGGGGTAATGTGGTCATATTTTCTGCTATTGCAAATAAATCTCGCAGTTTTGGACCAACTGAAGGCGAGAAATTTCAGATTTTGAAATGCCACAGCAAAGTGCATTGCAGTAGTCTAACTGTGATGTAATAAAAGCATAGACAGCCATCTCTAATGTGGTGGGATTTAAGAAATGTTTGACTTTAGACAGCAAACGGTGTTGATAAAAACTGGAGCCAATAACCGAACTGATCTGTTTGTCTGGTTTCAATGACTCATCAAGGATGACACCCAGATTTCGCACACAGGGGATCTGAAGGCAGATAAGCAGCCCAGATCTAGGCATGGGGCCTGAACGTTATCAGTAGGGCTTAAATCTTAAATGTATCTGTTTTAACTGATATTGTAGTAATTTCATGTTTGTAAATTAATTTAAATCTCCAATATGAGTCTTATTTTATTCATATTTTAATAAGTGTAATACGTGTTAAGGTGACACGGTTGCACAGTGGGTAGCACGATCGCCTCAGAGCAAGAAGGTTGCTGGTTCAAGCCTCGGCTGGGTCAGTTGGCGTTTCTGTGTGGAGTTTGCATGTTCTCCCTGTGTTAGCGTGGGTTTCCTCCGGCTGCTACGGTTTCCCCCACAGTCCAAAGACATGTGCTATAGGTGAATTTGGTAAGCTAAATTGGCCATAGTGTATGTGTGTGAATGGGAGTGTATGGGTGTTTCCCAGGGATGGGTTGCAGCTGGAATGCCATCCGCTGTGTAAAACATATGCTAGATAAGTTGGCGGTTCATTCCGCTGTGGCGACCCCAGATTAATAAAGGCACTAAGCCGAAAAGATTATGAATGAATGAATAATACATGTTAGTGCATTTTATTAAGTTGTGTAATAAATGCTTTACATGTTTTTCTCAGTTTTAAAACAATTTTGTGTAATAAACATTTAAATATGTCTTAATTGATATATTACAGTTTAAGCTTTAAAGTACACATGAAATCAAAACTAACCATATTGATTTTGTTAGCTCACATTGCTAGTTTTGTGGTGAACAGTTCATCTATACTTAACCACGGCTCTTCAACTGTCAGTTTTGACAGGGCTATGACACTGAACAGAAATAGTGAGAAGGAGGAGTCTGTTGGGTTCTAAGAACTCAACCTGAAACCCTTTTCCCGATATTTCTGAATGAAATGCCTACTGTACTACATCCAATCAGCTTGCAGTAGAAAAAAACAAGCCACGCCCACTTTCCCCTCATTTAATATTTAATTTCTCTCAGAATAGCATCACAATACGGAAAAAAAATGGTCGCAGGTTCCGGTTCATGCAGACTTTTAAGAATTTTCCAGATTGATTGTTTTCAAAAAAATTTTGATTGCCACTGTTTTACTGTACTAACAGTGTTATTTTGGCAGAAACTGCTTACCGAAATACATGTTTATACTCATAGCTTGACAATTGCGTTTGTGAGTTCTGGGATTGTGTGCTTTATTTAACATTGTGTATTGAAACCTTTTTTTACTCCATATGTTTTCCTACTCCAGGTTTGTTTGTGGGCGTGATTCTGCGATTTGGTGTCCATTCGCCACAGGACGCAAGCAAAGTCACCCTGAGTTGTGCAGTGAACAGCAGTCCCACCACCATCCTGGTGAACGTTAGTGGCCGATTCTACGAGTACAGCCTGAAAGGAGAGGTGCAGGACAGCAAGGGCCACGACGTGCCCAATGCAGAGATGCTCAGGAAGGTACTGCTGTTAAAGGGGCCCTGATGTTTTTTATACAACTTTTACTCTTTAGGGCATGCTCACACATATACAGTATATAGTTGCCTTGAACCTTGCCGAAGCGCGATTGTCCCCATTTCCCGAGCCTGCACTCGTACTGCCGTTTGCCTTCCAAACCTGAGCACGCTTACGTCATTGATGATGCGACTGTTCAGTTTAACAGGAAGAGAAGCACTCTCGCTCAGCACAGTGGAGATTGCTTTAGTTATATTGTTTTAGTTGTTTGGGATGCAGTGACACGCAGTCAAATATTTCGCCGAACAAATACACCATTTTCGACGCTCATAAATAATCATAGAAGTCCTCGTGCTGCACGTATTAGGAGGTTTGCTGAAGGTGCAGCTGACGTGCAGCGAGGGGTTTGCGTCTTTAATAAACTATGACAACTCGCGTTCATTGAACAGTAAGAATGATTAATGAATCCATATGAAACAGTCCCTTTAAAGTGACGTTGCATCTTCAGTTTCGGGCTCAGGCACACTTTGCGTTCACACTTCAAGCGTACCGCGCCAAAACCCAACCGAACCTCGCTTTGGCACACCTCTTCCAACCAGGCCAGTGCCGGCCAACTGAATCGTACTTGAGCCCGATTCAGTTGTCAACACTTCACTCACACTTGTCAAACGGGAAACGTGCCTGGGTTCGGATATCATAGTGTAAGTGTACCCTTAGTTTCTATAATCTTACAGCTACTTTCTGTCTGTGAACTCAGAAAACTGCATGAGTTTAAGCTGACAAAATTTGAAAACATACAGATGTTTTGTTTGTTGTTGCTGGACTGGCCAAGACACTGGCTGAAAAGACACCTCCCTCTTCTGGAAAGGGGGCAGGGTCAATGGCTCATTTGCATTTAATGAGACACACACAAACTGATGGTAGCTTGGTATAACTAAAGTCCATTCGAAATCAAGATTTACTATGTTCATTTTGCTAGCACACATTGTTATTGTTTAGAATAATGCAAGTTAATCCACTAAAATAAAGGTTTGTTTTGGTAATCTTCAATCAAATTCTGACCATTTGCTTATGTGTTTGGAGTGACGGTTCCCTCAGTTGACCTCAGTTTCACAGCTTCAGCCACTAACCACGCCTACCTTACCATTAGTTTGCTATGAGGGAATGATGCACAAAAAGAAAGCCCTGTCCTGTACTCGATATTCCATTTCAATTAGAAGTACATCAGCATACCTTAATAAAAGTTTCAGCAACTTCTGGTTTATGGGCACTTTAATGATATGTGAGGTATTTTGAGCTGAAACTGAATCTGGGGACACCTAAAATTTCTTTGACTTCTGGTATTTAAAAAAGTGCTATCTGGGTTCATTTAGTTTGGATCTCTCCTTATACTGAGAGTGCAGATGTGGATATTTTGTGTACAGGACTTTGTTCTCACTCTTGTCAATCTGCTTCTAGGTTACTTTTGATCCTGAGGTTTTCTTCAACATTTTGCTTCCACCCATCATCTTTCATGCAGGATACAGTCTAAAACGAGTAAGAATATGTCAATATTAAATGCTTACCTAAATATACATTTTAAATAAGTCTTAATTGATTTAATTTAATTCATGTATTACAGTGCAGTCCATTTTAATTGTGTAATAAATGCTTGATCTTAATTAATTCTAAAATTTAAATGTAAATTGATATATTTTTTAAACATTCAAGTCAGTTTGGAAAGGTTATAATTAAACTTTAAATCTGACTCTTAATTGATTATTAGTAACAATAAATGTTATTATGGCCGAAACCAATGTAAATATGTCTAAATATAATTATTTATTTGAACAAAAATGACTAAATATTTTTTGTCAGTGACTGATGTTTATTTTTGATTATAATTTTTTTTTGTTTATTCATTTTTATCATCAGAGGCATTTTTTCAGAAATTTGGGTTCCATCCTCTCATACGCCTTTGTGGGCACAATGACATCATGCTTTGTTACAGGGTGAGTGATGACGTTTCTAAAAGAGTCTTTGTCAAGAAAAAAAATCATATAATAGATATTGATGTTTCTGTGTAGAGTTTGCATGTTCTCCCCCTGTTCACGGAGGTTTCCTCCAAGTGCTCCAGTTTCCCCCACAGTCTGAAGACATGTGGTTTAGGTGAATTGAATAAACTACACTACCTGACAAAAGTCTTGTTGTCGATCCTAGTTGTAAGAGCAACAAATAATAACTTGACTTCTATTTGATCATTTGTAAAAGTGGCAGAAGGTAGATTTTTCTGATGAATCATCTGTTGAACTTCATCCCAATCATCACAAATACTGCAGTAGACCTATTGGAACCCGCATGAACTCAAGAATCTTACAGAAATCAGTCAAGTTGGGTGAAAATCATGGTTTGGGGTTACATTCAGTATGGGGGCAAGCGAGAGATCTGCAGAGTGGATGGCAACATCAACAGCCTGAGGTATCAAGACATTTGTGCCGCTCCTTACATTACAAACAACGTGAGAGGGCAAATTCTTTAGCAGGATAGCGCTCATTCTCATACTTCAGCCTCCAGATCAAAGTTCCTGAAAGCAAAGAAGGTCAAGGTGCTGCAGGATTGGCCAGCCCAGTCACCAGATATGAACATTATTGAGCATGTCTGGGGTAAGATGAAGGAGGCGGCCTTAAAGATGAATCCAAAGAATGTTTATGAACTCTGGAAGTCCTGCAAGAACGCTTTCTTTGCCATTCCAGATGACTTAATAAGTCAAGTCATTTTTTGCTGTTCCCAAAACTTGAATAGACGACAAGACTTTTGTCAGGTAGTGTAAACTGTCGGTAGTGTATGACTGTGTGTGTATGTGTGTGTGAATGAGTGTGTATGGGTGTTTCCCAGTACTGGGTTGCGACTGGAAGGGCATCCGCTGTGTAAAACACAGCACTGCAGTAGTTGGCGGTTCATTTTACTGTGGCAAGCTCTAAAATAGAGACTAAGCTGAAGGAAAATAAATGAATGAATGATATTGATGTTGTGAAATGTGCAGGTTGGCGATGTACGGCTGTGTGGTGTTCATGAAAATCATTGGTCAGCTTGGAGAAGATTTCTTTTTCACCGACTGCCTTTTCTTTGGTGCTATTGTATCTGCTACAGATCCAGGTATTGTTTCAGCTTTGGCATTATTAGTGCCTCGAGTTATTGTTAGTGATGTATTTATTGAACTGCAATGATATATGACTAATGTTATCAAGTTTTGAATTGCTTATAGTGACTGTTCTGGCCATTTTCAATGAGCTGAAAGTTGATGTGGATCTCTACGCACTCATGTTCGGTGAAAGCGTCCTGAATGATGCTGTGGCCATCGTCCTGTCATCGTGAGTGAATTTCCTTATGTGCAAACATACAGTTGAGGTCAGAATTATTAGCCCCCCTGAATTATTAGCCCCCCTGTTTATTTTTTCCCCCAATTTCTGTTTAACAGAAAGAAGAATTATAGTTATATTATATTATAACATAATAGTTTTAATAACTCATTTCTAATAACTGATTTATTTTATCTTTGCCGTGATGACAGTAAATAATATTGCACTAGATATTTTTCAAGACACTTCTATACAGCTTAAAGTGACATTTAAACAAGGAGGTGCGCCTCCTGCTGAAGGCACGCAACACTGCCTTCAGATCAGGCGATGCACAGGCCTACAGCACTGCTAGGGCTAATTTGAAGAGGGGCATCAAAAAGGCCAAGCACTGTTACAAGCTAAAGCTAGAGGAGCACTTTTCCAACTCTGATCCTCGGCGCATGTGGCAGGGCATACAGGCCATCAGCAACTACAAACCCAGCCAGTCCACACCCACAGCCACAAATGTCTCCTTCCTGAACGAGCTAAATGACTTTTATGCCCGCTTTGAAAGAGACAATAAAGAACCCTACACCAGGATCACCTCCTCAACCGACCACTCACCTATCACACTCACCTCCTCAGAAGTCTACACCGTACTGAGTCAGATAAATGTGCGTAAGGCTGCTGGACCAGACGGTATTCCTGGGCGCGTCCTAAAAGCATGTGCAGAACAGCTCGCTGGGGTATTCACAGACATTTTCAACCTGTCCCTTAACCTAGCAGCTGTGCCAACATGCTTTAAAACCACCTCTATTGTGCCGGTGCCGAAACACTCCAGCCCAACATGCCTGAATGACTACCGCCCTGTAGCACTCACACCCATCATCATGAAGTGCTTCGAGCGGCTGGTCCTGGCACATCTGAAAGACTCTCTGCCATCCACACTGGACCCACATCAGTTTGCCTACCGTGGCAACAGGAGCACAGAAGATGCAGTCTCCATAGCACTGCACTCTGTACTCACACACCTGGACAATAAAAACACTTATGCACGAATGCTGTTTGTTGACTTCAGCTCAGCATTCAACACTGTCATACCCTCTAAGTTAATGATCAAACTTAGAGACCTGGATATCGACACGTCTCTCTGCAACTGGGTTATGAACTTTCTGACTAACAGACCTCAGAATGTTAGATCGGGCCACATCTGCTCCTCCACCGTCACACTCAACACTGGTGTACCACAGGGCTGTGTGCCGAGCCCGTTTCTCTACTCTCTTTTTACCATCGACTGTAGGCCTGCGAACAGTTCTAACACCATCATCAAATTTGCAGATGACACCACAGTGATTGGTCTAATCAGCAACAATGATGAGACTGCCTACAGGGAGGAGATACAGCATCTGGCCACTTGGTGCACCAACAATAATCTGCTCCTTAACACCGACAAGACCAAGGAGCTCATTGTGGACTTCAGGAAGGGACGAACAGGCTCACATGATCCCATCCACATCAATGGGATGGCCGTCGAGCCTGTCTCATCCTTCAAGTTCCTGGGGACCCACATCTCAAAGGACCTTTCCGGGACCACCAACACCTCCAGCCTGGTCAAGAAGGCTCACCAACGCCTATTTTTCTTAAGGCAACTTAAGAAAAACCAGCTGTCATCAGCCGTCTTGGTGAACTTCTACCGCTGCACAATAGAAAGCATCCTGACGAACTGTGTCACAGTCTGGTATGGAAGCTGCTCTGTTGCGGAGCGTAAGGCACTGCAGCGGGTGGTGAAAACTGCCCAAAGCATCACAGGGACCACACTGCCAGCCATAGAGGACATCCAGAGGAAACACTGTCTGCGCCGAGCACGTAGTATTCTTAAAGATTCCTCTCACCCTGCTCACAGACTGTTTTTTCTCCTGCCTTCTGGCAGGCGCTTCAGGCTCCCCCGGACAAAAACCAGTAGACTAAGGAACAGCTTTTTCCCCAGAGCTGTCTCCCTTTTGAACTCTGCCCCCACTGACTCTTTGCCCCCTAAATACACCCCCCACTCTCCTCATAACTTATACTCCTCATAATCATTGCACTATTTAAAAATTGCACATATTCATTGCACTGATTCATTTATTTGAACTGTACATACCCACTGCACATTTGTAATTATGTACATACCAACTGTACATATACATTTGTAATTGTTTATCTATCTGCACACTTCTAATTATTAATAGCAACCTGTACATATATCCATCTATTGTAAATCTCTGTTCATAGCTAATACAACCTGTATATAATGTTCGTAGTACATACATTTGTAAATATCACCATAGTTTTTCTATAACTGCACTTTATAACTTATACCTGTATCATGCACTTGCTGCTATTGCACTCCTGGTTAGACCTAAACTGCATTTCGTTTCCTTGTACTTGTACATGTGTAATGACAATAAAGTTGAATCTAATCTAATCTAATCTAAAGGCTTAACTAGGTTAATTAGGTTAACTAGGCAGGTTAGGGTAATTAGGCAAGTTATTGTATAACGATTGTTTGTTCTGTAGACTATTGAAAAACAAATTAGCTTAAATGGGCTAATAATTTTGACCTTAAATTGTTTTAAAAAAAATTAAAAACTGCTTTTATTTTAGCCAAAATAAAACAAATAAGACTTTCTCCAGAGGATAAAATATTATCAAGCATACTGTGAAAATTTCCTTGCTCTGTTAAACATCATTTGGGAAATATTTAAAAAAGAAAAGGCTTCACTGGGTTAAGTAGACAGGTTAGGGTAATTAGGCAAGTCATTGTATAACAATGTTCTGTAGACAATCGAAGGAGGCTAATAACCTAAAATGTTTTTGTTTTTTTTTATTGCTTTTATTCTAGCCAAAATAATACAAATAAGACTTTCTCCAAATTAAAAAATATTATAGGAAATACTGTGAAAAAAATCCTTGCTCTGTTAAACATCATTTGTGAAATATTTGAAAAAGAAAAAAAATTACAGGAGGGCTAATAATTTGGACTTCAACTGTATACATTCAAGCATGTCTCGATATGGAATTATATAAAGCAGCTGTATGGGACACTTGGGTATGTTCAGTGATAACATTAATAACTTAAATGATAAGATTAGGCACTTAAAACTAATGGATTCTCATACAATTGTCAAAGTAAATGTCCTTTATTAAACTTTACAATTACACAATACAATTTTCGACAAGCTCCAGACATTTTTACTTTATATAAATGAATCTAATATTTTTGTACTGTATCTAATTGATGTAATAGCTTTCATTGTGTAGCATTTTTGATTAAAATTAAAAATTTAGTGTCATTTCATTATTCATTTTGCTGATAAATTTGCATAAAACACATCTAGAAAAAAGCCATTGCTTCTGTTTATTTATTTACTTCTGAAATTTGCTCATTTTTCAAATTTAAGAATAAGCTTAGTAGTTAGTTACCGTTCAAATGTTCTATGATGGAAAGATGTTTTTATATTTTTGTATGAATCCTGTCCTCTTAAATTTGATTAAAAATACATTTTTCATTTTAAACTAGTTTGTTATATTTTAAATTTCGGCATCTTCAATGTTACATGATTCTACAGAAATGATTCTAATACATTAATTTGCTGCTCAAGAAAATATTTATTATTTAAATTATTTATTCATTCATTTTCTTTTCGGCTTAGTCCCTTTATTAATGGTCGCCACAGCAGAATGAACTTCCAACTTATCCAGCATATGTTTTATGCAGCTGATGCCCTTCTAAATGCTATAATTGAATTATTTTAAATATTAATTACTATTATTAATGTTGAGGGTGGCGCAGTGGGTATCAATGTCACCTCACAGCAAGAAGGTCGCTGGTTTGAGCCTCGGCTGGGTCAGTTGGTATTTCTGTGTGGAGTTTGCATGTTCTCCCTGTGTTCGCGTGGTGGTTCATTCCGCTGTGGCGACCCCGGATTAATAAAGGGACTAAGCCGAAAAGAAAATGAATGAATATTGATGTTGAAAAAAGTTGATTAATTGTTTAAGCCACAATACATTTTTTTAAAGATTTTTTGATGAATAGAAATTTCAAAGAAGCAACATTTATTTATTTATTAAACAATACTTTTGGGCGTGACACGGTGGCTCAGTGGTTAGCACTGTCGCCTCACAGCAAGAAGGTCGCTGGTTCGAGTCCTGGCTGGGTCAGTTGGCATTTCTGTGTGGAGTTTGCATGTTCTCCCTGTGTTCGCGGGGGTTTCATCCAGGTGCTCCAGTTTCCCCCACAGTCCAAACACATGCGCTATAGGTGAATTGAATAAACTAAATTGTCCGTAGTGTATGTGTGTGAATGAGTGTGTATGGGTGTTTTCCAGTACTGGGTTGCAGCTGGAAGGGCATCCGCTGAATAAGACATATGCTGGATTAGTTGGCGGTTCATTCTGCTGTGGCGACCCCTGATGAATAAAGGGACTAAGCCGAAAGAAAATGAATGAAGGAATGAATAATACTTTTTTCCTCAATTTAATTTTAAACAGTAATAAATGGCGCAATTACAAGTTTTATTGCATTTATTTAAAGCATATTGTAAGTGTATTATGAGCATGATCGGTCATTCATCAATTGTTTTATTTCAATATAAAAAAGCATCTTATTCCCCTGCTGACAGATCAATAGTGGCGTATCAGCCTGAAGGAGACAACAGACACACGTTTGATGCCAGCGCCCTGCTCAAGTGTCTGGGTGTTTTTCTGGGAGTTTTCAGTGGCTCTTTTGCAATGGGGGCTGCAACTGGAGTCATGACAGCTCTGGTACTTTTATTCTTTTGTTCTGTGCATGAACTAGCCAGAAGAATCATTCTAAACTTAGGTCATTGATCTTTTATTATCTGCATTATTTAGGTCACAAAGTTCACCAAGCTGAGAGATTTCCCTTTGCTGGAAACAGCCCTGTTCTTCCTCATGTCATGGAGTACCTTCCTATTAGCCGAGGCCTGCGGCTTCACAGGTACAAACACTGTGATAGAAATCTTTGTTTAGCCACATGCTACATATGACCCAATGGAAAGCATTACACTGTTTGTTTATGCAGATGTGTGGCTTGTCTGAATAGGTTTATTGCTGGAATGCTTAATTCTGATTGGTCGGTTGTGACCTCAGTGGATAATTATTAAGTATATTGATCAGCTATTCAAGTTCAAGTTCAATTTATTTATAGAGCACATTTAAAAACAGTCACAAGACTGACCAAAGTGCTGTACAAGACAAGTCAAAAAATAAAAAGACAGAATACAAAACATAGAAATAAGACAAGAGAAACGTCTGTAAAATGAAAGAAAGTAGCAGTAGAAAGGACTATTAGTAAAAATACATAGTGATGGAGCCATCCTAATATCAAGGGGGAAGGTGTTCCACAACTGAGGACCTGCCACAGAGAAAGCTCTGTCCCCTCTACGTTTCAGTCTGGACTGAGGAACTAAAAGAAGATTTTGATCACTTGACCTAAGAGATCTCACAGGAGTGTAAGGATGAATCAGCTCTAAGAGATAGGGTGGGGCAAGATTATTGAGGGATTTATATACCAGTAAAAGCACTTTAAAATCAATTCTGAATTGGACAGGCAGCCAATGGAGACCCCTTAGAAGCGGGGTAATGTGGTCATATTTTCTGCTATTACAAATAAATCTAGCAGCAGCATTTTGGACCAACTGAAGGCGGGAAATTTGTGATTTTGAAATGCCACAGTAAAGTGCATTGCAGTAGTCTAACCGTGAAGTAATAAAAGCATGGACAGCCATCTCTAGAGTGGTGGGATTTAAGAAATGTTTGACTTTGGACAGCAAACGAAGTTGATAAAAACTGGAACCAATAACCGAACTGATCTGTTTGTCTAGTTTCAATGACTCATCAAGGATGACACACAGATTGCGGACACGGGGGGATCTGAAGGCAGATAAGCAGCCCAGATCTAGGCAAGTGGCCTGAACATTGTCAGTAGGGCTAAATACAATCACCTCTGTTTTATCCTCATTTAAAGATAAAAAATTGTGCGATAGCCAGATTTTGATCTCATCCAAGCACCTTAGTAGGGTACTAAGAGCGAGAGGGTCATTCCTCTTAATAGGTAAGTAAATCTGGGTGTCATCAGCATAGAAATGAAAAGACACCCCATGATTTCTTAGAATGGCCCCTAGCGGAAGCATATATAATGAAAAAAGTGAGGGAGCTAAGACTGAGCCTTGAGGAAGGCCACAAGTGAGGTCAGCAAACGAGGATGAGAATTTACCTAATTTTACTGAAAATTTTCTATCAGATAGAAAAGATCTAAACCACTTAAGGACTGTGCCTTTCAAGCCCACATCTAATTCTAATCTGGACAGCAGAATAGAGTGGTCAATAGTATCAAATGCTGCTGACAGATCTAGAAGAACCAGGACCACAGAATCGCCAGACTCAGTGGCTAGCAGGATATCATTAAGTACTCTGAGGAGGGCCGTTTCAGTGCTATGAGCCATTTTGAACCCAGACTGAAAGATTTCAGTGATAAAGTTGGTTTTTAAAAAAAGAGTGCAGTTGATCAAGTACAATTTTTTCTAAAAGCTATTGGTGTATAACACTGTTAATAATGGTTATAAAATCAAATATAACTAATTTAATAGAATACATTAATTTCACGTTCTTTCAGGATTCTTTGAACAGTATGAAACATTGAAAAGAACAGCATTTATTTGAAATAATTCTATTTTGTAAAACATAACATCTGATAAAATATGTAATATAATATAATTTAATATATTAGTGAAATGGGGCAACGCAGTGGCGCAGTAGGTAGTGCTGTTGCCTCACAACAAGAACGTCGCTGGGTCGCAGGTTCGAACCTCGGCTGGGCTGGGTCAGTTGGCGTTTTTGTGTGGAGTTTGCATGTTCTCCCTGCGTTCGCGTGGGTTTCCTCCGGGTGCTCCGGTTTCCCCCACAGTCCAAAGACATGCAGTACAGGTGAATTGGGTAAGCTAAATTGTCCGTAGTGTATGAGTGTGAATGTGTGTGTGTGGAAATTCCCAGAGATGGTTGCGGCTGGAAGGGCATCTGCTGCGTAAAATCGTGCTGGATAAGTTGGTGGTTCATTCCACTGTGGCGACCCCGCAAGGGACAAAGCCGACAAGAAAATGAATGAATGAATGAATATTAGTGAAATGAATAAAACAAACAAAAATGAAAATATAAAAATTAGATTTAAATTACTAAAACATTCATTTGAGGTCCTTTCAGGTTTTCTTATGTGGAAAGTTAAAAATATATAAATATACAGTATATCTATTGAAATGATATTATGACAGTAAAACATATACTAAAACTTTCAAAATAAAAAAACAAGTATGTTTTTTTCACCATTTATTAGTAAATAACACTTAATAATTGTTATAAAATTAAATTTGAGTACTTAATAATACGAAAAACATGTTCATTTCAGGTTATTTCAGGATCATTTGAACATCATGAATAATTAAAAAGAACAGAATTTATTTAAATTAATACTATTGTGTTAAATATTAATTAAAACTGTTAAGATATATACTATAATATAATTTAATTTATTAATAAAATTACTAAAACAAACAAAAAAGAAAAATATACATTTTAGATTTAAACATTAAAACTACAACTTTAAAAATTAATTTGAGGTCCTTTTAATATTCCTTATAGAAAGTTTAAAATGTATACATGTTATTGAAAGGATATTATGACATTAAAATATACTGTATACTAAAACTGTAAAACAAAAGGATTTCAAATAAAAAACAAGTATGTTTTATTGCTATTTATTGGTGAATAACAGTGTTAATAATTGTTGAAATAATACTGTTTTGCAAAACATAAATGAAAACTGTTAAGACATATAGTATAACATATTTAATATATTAGTAAAATTACTAAAACAAACAAAAAGGAAAATTCTAGATTTAAACATTAAAACTACTAAAACATTTTTAAAAAATAAAATAAATTTAAGGTCCTTCCTTTCAGGATTCCTTATATAGAAAGTATGTATATATATATATATATATATATATTTTTTTTTTTATATATATATATACTTTAAAACATATACTACAACTGTAAAAAAAAAAAAAAAAAAAAACTGAAAAAACATTAAAGTTTTAGATTTACTACTAGTAAAAATTAGTACAGGTGTGTCAAACTCCAAGTTTCAACCTTGCTCCAACACACTTAAGCCGCTGTCACACTAGAGTTTGAGCATGCGAAAAGGGGTGGGGTTAAACAAGATGCTTAGACATTAAAAAAGCGAGCGATTGGTCCATATTTCAAATTTCTGTCCATGTTTTGATCTTCAATTCGTTTCACGCAGTCACGTGATGGGATTTCACAGGTCAGAGTTCACCAAGCTTGAACTTTTTAATGCAGCGAACTGTGAAACTTGGCGCATGAGCTTGCGTTCACGGTCTAATGCAATCGAAGTGAATGGAAGTCTATGGGGCGAAAAGTCCAGTGTGACCGCGGCTTTACCTGTAGGTCTCAAACAAGCCGGAAGGACTCAATTAGTTCGATCAGATGTGTTTAATTACGGTTGGAACTAAACTATGCAGAGCTGTGGCCCTCCAGGAACTTAGTTTGACACCTGTGCTTTAGTACAATAATTAATACAAATGAATTAAAAATAAAGCAGTAGAAAAATATTGAAACAAAAATGTTAAAAGCACACGAAATTTACAAAAAATAAACATAAAACCCCAGCTAATTCAAATAAATAATAATAAAGTAGTATAACGCTGCGGTCACATTAGAGTTTGAGCATGCGAAATTCTGTTTTACGGAGTTGCGAAAAGTGGCGGGATTAAACAAGATGATTAGACATTTAAAAAAGCGAGCGATTGGTCCATATTAAAAATTTCTGTCCAGAGAGGTCATGTTTTGATCTTCGATTGGTCTCACGCAGTAACGTGATGCGATTTTGCAGGTCAGAGTTCACCAAGCTTGAACTTTGCAACGCAGCAAACTGCGAAACTTAGTAGCACGAGCTTGCATTTCCCATCTGACGCATTCGTGTGCGTATGAATGGAAGTCTATGGGAAAAAAAGTCTAGTGTGGCCACAGCTTAAAGGTGCAGTATGTAAGTTTGACACCCAGTGGTTGAACTAGGTATTGCAGTCCTGAATCATAATAAAGGTACGCCGGGTTGCCAGTTTGAGTGATTTTAAACTGTGTTCTAAATAAAAGCAACGACACGCGATTGAGGGAATATTCTCCATATTAAAAGGAGTTTTGGTTCTAACCAACACCTCGAATTGATTTATTAGAAGCGGCTTCTATTTCTCACAGCTGAACAACAGAAACCTATGACAGATCACCTCAGGTAAGCCTCGTGTGCTTTATTCACTGCTAAATGCTAACAATGCGAGTTTGAATGCATTTTACATGACGTGTATTACCATATACTGAAAGCAGAAAGTTCACCTCAGATCTGGAAAATACAATAAACCGTTTGAAATTGAACTTTAGAACTAAACACATATGAGTGATTCAGCATGTACATTTAATGATGTTAAAGAGGGTTAACATGTATTAAATAGATTCTAAACCTTACCGTTTTGTGAGTGAGTGCATATTCTGTGCTTCTGAAAGGCTGTATTTAAATTTCTGCCGTGTTTTGTGGTGCAAACAGCCAAATGGCTCATCACTCATAACAATCTCGTCACAGCGTGTTGTTAGGACACGCGATGTAACCTGCTCACGTTCCTAATATTTATGTCATTTGCTAATTAACGTCATGTGGAACTGAATCTGTCTCATTTTGACATCTGATACTTTCCACTACACTGTAGCATTTCGCTCATGGACGCATGCTTTCAGAGTTATTCTGAATGAATGAATGAATGAATGAAATATGCTGTTTTCCAACAAGGCAACCCGGGGTGCTGAATTATAATTGGCTAAACTGGCATGTGCATGTGAAAATTACCTAAACAAAGACAGCGTTCCGGCACGGAAAAAAACATTTTCAAAGCAGAATATCTGACTTCAGCATTGTTTGTCAGTTGAACAAGTATGTTCACTTGGAATGTTTCTTAAATATCTGCACACATATTATTGTATTTTTATGCTTTAGAAGAGTCAAAAACTTACATACAGCACCTTTAAAGCAGGTCTCTTAATTGGCAAGCAGGCACAGCTGTAAATGATTTACAGCTGCCTGTCCGATTAAACTGGCAGGAGGAGCCACAGAGAACAAGAAAAGTACAAGAAAACAAACACAGGAAAACAAAAAAATCAGCACATCTCCGGATGTAACATCAGTATATGAATAAAATAATGTGTGTCTGTGTTTAGGTGTGGTGGCAGTGCTCTTCTGTGGCATCACTCAGGCTCATTATACATACAACAACCTTTCAGTTGAATCAAAGAGCAGAACCAAACAGGTAACACACATTCACAAGTCTACAAACAACTGTCCAAACTGTTTACATCTCAAAGTCAGTGAATTCTCTGCTGAAGTTTTGTATACTGATCCTATTGTCCTCCTTTCCTCTCACAGTTGTTTGAGCTGCTGAATTTCCTGGCTGAAAACTTTATCTTCTCCTACATGGGTTTAACGCTCTTCTCCTTCCAGCACCACGTCTTCAATCCCTTCTTCATCATAGGCGCTTTTGTATCCTTTTCAAGCCATGTGTTTGTGCTGTACTCATGAACTGTGTACAGATAAACATTCGCGTTTCTCCTTGACTGTGGCTTTTGTTTCCAGTTGGCCATATTTCTTGGTAGGGTGGCTAATATTTACCCCTTGTCTTTCCTGTTAAACCTGGGCCGCAAGAACAAAATCCCATCCAACTTTCAGCATGTCATGATGTTTTCAGGTAAAAAGATTGTGAATTGAGATGCATAAAATTGGATTTGTAGCAATATCTGATAAGCCGATAATTATTTTCATAATTTTTTTGTGGATCGCTAATTCTCATACCAATGTTTTGTGTGTGTGTGTACGTGTTTTTGTGACATATCAGGACACAAATCTGTATAATGGCATAGGTATGACACAGGTATTACAAAAAGGAGGTGAAATATGAGGACATTGGTGACGTCCTCACTTCTCAAAAAGCTTATAAATCACACAGGATGAGTTTTTTCAGGAAGTAAAGCTGCACACTGTCTCCTGTGATGGTTGGGTTTAGGGGTAGGGTGGGGTGAGGGCAATATAATATACAGTTTGATCTGTATAAAATGAATGGAAGCCTATGTAATGTACCCACTTTTCACAAAAACAAACATTGTGTGTGTGTGTGTGTGTGTGCGTGCGTGCGTGCGTGCGTGCGTGCGTGTGTGGTGTGTGTGTGCCTGTGTTTTGGGAAAACTTAATTTACAGTTGTCAGGTTAAAATGTTTATGGGTTTTTAAAAAAAAAGTTTTAAATAATAAAAAAAAAACATTAGACTTAGTACAAAAATGAATAAAACTGAACTAAATGAACTGATCTTTTCAGGTAAAAAATATTGGATTTTTGCCAATATCCCAAAAGCCGAATATTATTTTTTAACTAGTTTTTTTCTACTTTTGGTCAATAGCTGATTCTTATACTAATGTTTTATATGTGTGTGTGCGCATGTGTGTGTTGTGGGAAAACTTTAATTACAGGTCCAAGGTTTATGATGATTCCGCATAAGATGTAGCTTCTAAACATTAAATTAAATCAAGCTTGTAATTTTATGACACCAATTTATGATTAATTCCTTAATCAAAATAATTTTATATTATTGTATTTTACTTTAACATCAAATTTCTTAAAGCAGGATTAATAGAGCCAATATTGAATTAAGCTGTGTATGATTATCGGCTGTCACAGAATCCTTTTATTCATAAATTCTGACTATTAATTCAAGCCTCTATGACATAACTTCAATTAAACTCAAAATTCTATAAAATAACTTAATTAGTCTAATACTTATAGACTCTTAAAAGGGGCCGATCATGCCCCTTTTTACAAGATGTAAAATAAGTCTGAAATTCCTAGTGTATGTGTGTGTATGTGACATTTCAGCTCAAAATACCACACAAGTAATTTCGTTTACCTCTTTAAAACTGCTTCTTTTAGGCTTTGAACCAAATTGTTCTCTTTTGGTGACTGTCGCTTTAAATTCAAATAAAGTTGTGATCCTAGACATCTTTTCAAAAGAGGCTGGAGCTATAAACACCTTTGTGCCAGTATAGTGGCAGATTCAAAACTCTAATGGCGGACGGCTGCTTCTCACTCAGGGCTGTTTAAGCTAATGAGGGAAAGATTGTCACTTATGGCCAGGACTTCCAGGGACTTCCTAGGACATGTACAAAGGAAGAATGTCAATCATAGTGATTCTACAGACTGTTTTAATGAAGTGTGATTATAAAAAGTAAAAAAATAATGTTTACCGTTAGAGGCTGCCTGTATTCACACTGATGCCACACAACTGTGTTTAAACCCCTTATAAAAGTGATTTTTCCATAATAGGTCTACATAACAGTAAATTTATTTATGTCCACACACTGATGAACAAAATTAATCTCTTTATTTTTAGTTTGTGCTTTTCATTTGGCATTACCTCCGCCCCTTGTAACCAGCAAGTGTCCTCAGTGTGTTACTAGCGCATCTGAGCATTGAACCTTTATATAAAATTGTATTAATCTAATCAAAATTATTTAACGATTGCAGTCAGTGTAGTGGAATTAAAAACAATAAAAAAGACAAAACAAAGATGTCGTAACTACCACTTGATGCCTGAGGTACTTCAGTTTGCTAGCCTGGCTTGCATGACTTCCATGTATTTTTACAGTTCTTTTCCATAATATAATCAATTGTATGCTAGAAAGTCATTATCTTTAAATAGTTTTTGAAACGAGGGTTTAACATCAAGCAAAGCATCTCCACAATGCCGTCTGTATCTTTAAGTTGTGTTATATTTAAATTGAATTATGACTAGCTGTCAGCGTTTTAGTTTTATAGCTAAAAAAAAAACTAACAATATCTTTTCTCTACATCTTTACCGTTATAGTTGTGGTCTGAACTCTGTTTTATGTTCAGTATGATTTTTGACCTTTATTGTTATCTACTGTATATAGCGATTATGCTTGGTATGAACGAGCCTTTAATTAATAATTTTGATATCTGGTGATATTGTAGTCATCCTGCACTCACATTTGTCATTTCTACAGTCTGAAACAGTGAATCTAAATCCCCATACAGGCAAAAGTCCACCTCTAGAATGACCAGACTGTCATCTTATCTGCAAGACATATCGGCAGGGCTTGACATTAACCTTTTTGATCACTAGCCACAATTTTGTTGTTGAGAAAAATATATTTTATATGCATATATTTGACTTTGGCATGTTTAAATTACTTGATTTAAACTTTGTGTTATGTCCACATGCCTCCTCGTTCATTTAACTTTTTTTGTGTATATGAACTTGCTTAATGTGCATGAACAAATGGGTTGTGGTTTCATAGTGTCGCATTGCAATTTGTTTTTATGCAGGACTTTTTAGGGCTCAACACTAAGGATTTACCAAATTTATCTCTGACCACACCAAAAATAAATAAAAAAATGAAATATGTCAAAACGTACAAAATAAAAAAAAATTAAAATAATTATTCCCGTATAGCCTATCTAAAACTATGCACAGTAGCCTAGTCTGTCCAGGCTACAGGTCTCTCAGATCACTAGTTAACTACACATACATGGGGAGTTAAATCTCCTATTAAAGCAATGTTATTGTAAAAATTATAATTAAACCATTAACAAAAAAAAAAACCGTAAGCAAAAGAAAGCAGGTAAAAAACATACTGTGTGTGATTTTGAAAGGATGATCACGCACACACTGGTAACATTGTGTTCTGTTCAAAGAATAGTTCAAACAAAACCGGTTGCTTACAAAGACATTTTAAAAACATCCGGAGCTTTTGGAAGCAGCAGGATTGTGGGTGTGCGAGTATCACTTTTTGTCCAGTCTATTTCAAAGAGAACCGATCGCAACGGTTGCGTTTCTAGACACGATTGCTTCACGCCAGAAAATGGGAGCGGAACGTGCATGCTTTTTAAACAGTCGCACGCATCACGTCACCTGTGCGCAAGAGATGATCGTCCTTTTATTCGGCATTCACCTGCTTTCTTTTGCTCGCGCAAACGCTATTTTTGTCAGTCATGCTGCTTCTCGATTCTAAGATGAAATTTGCCCACATATTGGCCCATCTTTATTGTCGAACCCTGCTTTTATGAAAACTATCATTTAAAAATGATCCTCAACCAACCAAAGTGGACAGTGAGAGTGGTTGCCTAACCTGCCACAGCTGAAATCTACCCACATTTGGCGGGTTGGCGTGTGTTAATGTAAAGCCCTGCATATTGGCATAATATTCCGATAATACCGATATTTACATTACAAGCCATTATCGGTTGAATTGTTGAGCTTTTTTGGATAAAATGATACATTTCTTAAATAAAACGGTAGATGTTTAAAATGCAAATTATCTTGTTTTCTTGTCTCCTTTTGGCCTCACAGGACTCAGAGGAGCCATGACGTTTGCACTCTCAATACGGGACACTGCAACTTACGCCAGACAGATGATGTTTTCCACCACACTACTGATCGTGTTCTTCACTGTGTGGGTCTGCGGTGGTGGAACGACCCCCGTGCTGTCGCTTATGCAGATTCGGTGAGGCTCATTGGACTAAAATACATGCTGGAAGCTATTTAGATTTTTTTCAATGTTATTATTTTTTCAAAAGTTCTAATGAAAAAAACTTATTTTGAATAACAATATTTGGCAAATGCTTGACAGTATGCCAATAGATATGTGTCCGTCAACTTATTTAAATGCACACTTTAGGGTATTGCATAAGAAAGGATAGAAAATAGGCACTTTTGTGCTGAATTAAGGCAAAAAAAAAAGTATTTGCTACAGTAATAAAATATTCAACATATACATTATTCATTATTCAATAAACAAGATTTGTTTTGACCGGAAACAACTCAGGCTTCTCCCAAAAGATAATTATATGATTTACAAGAGGCATCATTGTGGAAAAACTCTTTTATTTACGTTTGAACAAAAATGCCAGGGGAATGAATAATTTCAGGCTTGACTGTATGTGATTTTGCCATAGCAGATGAAGTGATGATTTTGCTAACTAGTGGACCAATCTCATTTGTGTCTGAAATGTTGTTTTAATAATTCTGCAAACACCTGAACAGAAGTCCATCATCAGCATGATTTTGCATAGTTACTTCCTTGAACTGCTTTACAAGATTGTTTTCCCAAACATCAGGCTCTGCCTCCAAACACAAGATAACATGGCAGACTCTGTTATTGCGTCTGGTGTTTCCCTGCTTGCATAATAATAATATACAATACTAGTTTTGCATGAAGTGAGAATTCTATTTTCTTTATTTACCTCTTTATTTCTGCATGTTTTATGTGACATACTAATTTTGTGTGCAATCAAAAATCATAACTATGAATGGAAATATAGCTAGCGATTTAAAAACAAATTACATCCATACATGCAATTACAGGATGAATGTAGTGCAAATGCCCCCATAGTCCTTCTGAGTTGACTCCTAAAACCGAATGTGTATATTTTGGCTATGAAATGTCAGTATGCAATTTGGTCATTTCATATAGCGGAAACGATGCCTGGAATATTAACAGAAATATTGTTGTTAATACAATTTTCTTCAATCAGACGGTTTTGCATGTTTTTAATTAAGAAATCATGCCGTGGTTAGTTTTGAAGTTACAAAATAAAGAAAACAAAGTTATCTTGAAATATTTGAACATTCTGAGAAAAAGAAAAACTAAAAAAAAGGAAAAAACGCCAAGCCCTAAAGTAGCTAAAGTCCAAATTATTCCTGTATTTTGGTCTAAATGACATTATCTTTCCACAGAGTGGGAGTGGACACAGAACAAGATAATTCGGTAAGTTTAATCATCATTAAAAAACAACAACAGCTGTGTTGAACATTCAAATATTTACTGTACAAATCTGACGCATAAGGGTGGCATAACACACTATAGTAACTGTCTTGTGTTTCCTCTCTGCTCATACTACAGGCTACAGCGGCGGACGGGATGACGCAGAGAAGTACCAAGCATGAGAGCGCCTGGCCTTTCAGACTGTGGTATACTTTTGACCACAAGTATCCTTTATTTAAACTTTGAAATGAATGGTTTGTCCTGTATGAGTCTTCTGTTGAACACTAAAGCTGTTTCTTTGAAGAATGTTGTTAATCAGAGAGTAGCCAGTACTACCCATTGACTTCTATTGTATTTGTTTTCTACTGTAGAAGCCAATGGAAACCATCAACTGTCATTCTTCAAAGTGTCTTCTCTTATCTTTGTATTCAACAGAAGATAGAGACTCCCACGGGTTTGAAATAACTTAAGAGTGAGTAAATGATGACAGATTTTTCATCCCTTTAATTTGTTTTTTTGCCACGTAAACATAATTAATTTGCAGATGCTAACTTTTTTTTAGTTTACATAGAGTTGAAGTCAGAATTATTAGCCCCCTGAATTATTAGCCCCCCTGTTTATTTTTCCCCCAATTTCTGTTTAACGGAGAGAAGATTTTTTTCAACACATTTCTAATCATAATAGTTTTAATAACTCATTTCTAATAACTGATTTGTTTTATCTTTGTCATGATGACAGTAAATAATATTTTACTAGATATTTTTCAAGACACTTCTATACAGCTTAAAGTGCATTTAAAGGCTTAACTAGGTTAATTAGGTTAACTAGGCAGGTTAGGGTAATTAGGCAAGTTATTGTATAAGGATGGTTTGTTCTGAAGACAGTCTGGAAAAAAATAGCTTAAAGGGGCTAATAATTTTGACCTTAAAAATTGGTTCATAAAAAATTAAAAACTGTTTTTATTCTAGCCGAAATAAAACAAATAAGACTTTCCCCAGAAGAAAAAAAATTATCAGACATACGATGAAAATTTCTGTGCTCTGTTAAACATCATTTGGCAAATATTTAAAAAAAACAAAACAAATCAAAGGGGGGCGAATAAATCTGACTTCAACTGTATATGTTATGTGTCAGATTAGACAATAGTAGTTGGCAACCACATTACATTGTATGTGTCCAGCAGTATGTCTACAGGACAGTATGGTAAATAGTGGAGAGTGCTAATGTTCAGCTGTAAAACTGACATCAAGCTTCAATATATGAAATATCTTTTATTTATGTCAGTCAAAAGAGTATCTAAGAACATTAAATGACAATAAATTTTTTAAAATGTACATATATGTAAAAATATGAAAAGTTTTAATGTTTCTGTAATTTACCAAAGCATATTGTGTTTTATTTTGATGCTTTTAAATTTACATTTATAATTTAATAATTACTAGCTTATGAACTTGTGGCCACCCCCTGCAATTCCTACACAAACCTCCAGGGGGAAACCCTGCACTAGGATTATCATTTTGATAACCTGACAGTTTTAATAGTTATTCAAATGATATTATTGTTCTACAAAAATGCAGATGCAAAGCCAATAAAGGACAGAATTACAAAAAAATATATATAAATATTATAAACCATAAGAAAAAGTAATTTATAGAAACTATTCATAATGTATAAGATATGTCAAATTTATAAAAACAACAACTTTGCTGTTTAAGTGTCAGGGTTAACATAAACTCAATTGTTATGATATGTGTATTGATTCTAGAATAAATAAAAGATTATAAAGTTAGACTGATGGGTGATATTTAGACATAATGAGAGTTAATAAATTCTTTGGATGTAATTAATAATTAATAACAGGAGTGGTATTTATTTATTTATGCCATTTTAGCTAATGTTTAATCCTTAACAAAGTGGTTTAGTTATTTAAAACCCTTCCTCACTCACAGCGGGCCTCCTCTCACGACCACTCTTCCAGCCTGCTGTGGACCAATCGCACGCTGTTTAACCAGCTCACAGGCCTATGAGGTAAATCATCAACAGTCTTAAAATGACAGTCAATTTCTAAACCTTTCTGCAAGAGGTTTTGATACACATTTTGGTCACAGAATAACCACCTCTCTTTGAGGAGCATTCAGGCAGGACTTAATATTCTAATATTTAAAAAAAATTAATTTTGAACAAGATAATTTGGAGTACTGTGATGATGCAAGCAGGAGAAGCGCTGAATTTAATCTATGAATCAGGATTCCCATGGGTCATAGATTTCAGGAATATCATGACATTTTAAAAGGCCTATTCCAGATATTGAAAGCCAGGGATTTTTTTTGTCCATGTCAAATGCCTTTTATCAAAATGTCATTTTTTATACTGTATTTTTATATGGGTTTTCTCAGCTCCATTTTATTACTTTTACTCTCATAAACTGGAAATCAGTTAAGTTAAATGCAGTCACAAGACTGGACCTTAGGTTAACTAGGCAGGGATGTCAGGATAATATAACTATTCAAAAGCTTTGGCTTCAAAATGACCACTTCAAAAACTCAGTGTTAAAAAGTAGATGGAAGAGCTAAATGTAAATTATCTAAAGTTACTATAGAGCTATCAAATATATAGGAGAGGGAGCTCTTCGCAGCCACACAAAGTAGGTGGGTAAATTATTCATTGTTGTTCTCATAGTGGCTATTAAATTCAAAGTGATATTCAAGTTAAAGCATTTTAATATTGCATAATTATTTTAACATTATTTTTATATTATATTAATAATATACAAGCAAGCCTGGTTTTCCATTCATTAGATGACATGGAAATTCAGCTTTTTAGTAAATGAAATTCAGAGAATTTGATAATTGTCTTAAACTGGGAAACCTGATGAAATAAATTAAATTAAATTACATTTAACTGGAATAATTTGCAGAGGCACTGATAGGTGCGAGCCTGCTAATGTTCGTGCTACCTATCCAACTTACCAGAGGCAGAAATGATTGCGTTTCAATAACTTTAGGTGACATTAGCAGAGTTAAAAGCATTGTTTCTTTGGCTTACATAGAATAAATTGTGTATCTTCTGAACATTATGTTGTCTTGTTTGGGTTTACGAAATGGAATTTAAAAAATTAATTCCATTCCATATCCTCTAAGGATACCTGGAAATTCAAATTTGTGTTACAAGTTGCATCGTTTTACCAATTTTTTGTAGCAAAAACAGCATCAAATCTATGAGAGCTTTGGATCTTCCATTCTTTTTCTATGGCTGCGTAATCTAAAGAATTAAGGCTGTGTCTACAGTAATCCAGATAAATGTAAAGTTTCACCGACTGAAAACACTTTTGTCCAACTGCGTTTATAGGGCCAGTGTTAAGCCGTAAGACACTTTGAACTGCGTCATTACTGTCTGGCATTTTTTTACTCTACAGTTCTTCAAAACATCACGCCAGTGTGTCTAGGAAAAGCACAGTTTTTTAATGGACCAACAGTGAGGTGAATTTGTTGCTTTGAGTAACAAATCAAGCAAGAATACAGACTGGAAGATGTGCCAAAACAACATCTCTGAGTAAAAATTCCATGTCCTTAGAAGAAAAGGAATCTGGCGCATGCACAAACTGACATTATTTTTTAGCAGTGCTGTCTAAACGGATAGCTTCCAAAAAAATGCTGTACATTGTTGTCCACCATTTCAGCTGAATTGGCCACGACTAAAAATGTGTGATCGTTTCTGAAAGTTTTCACACTCTACACTGTAACTTGAAAACGGCATAAAATCAGTCTTGGTTTTGACGGGAGGACAAAACTGAGGGAAAAAGGGTAAGTTCCTGTCCCAGCTCCCATTGGCTCATTTGTATTTGATGGGGAAGGGGCTTATCAATAGGTTAAGGTTACGTTCCACTCCATTTATAGACACACATTTATCGCAAACTTCCCTTGTTCCCTCTGGGGAATCTTTGCCACCATTTTAAAGTGCGTTCCACTTCAAGTGAATGAGGGAATCTTATACTGACATACAATCGATCCCTCAATTTTGACAGAGGGAGTGAGTAGGCTTTATGTCCACTCCAGCACCTATATATCCCAAAATGCAATGCAATTGTGACATCACAACAGTGTAGTTCCCATGTGCTCAAGGCTTTTTAGGGCATTAAATTTTAACCCATTTAGATGTTCCACCAGTAGTGGACACTTGTTTAATGTAATCAATGACGTACATCGGAGTGAACAAGATGGAGGGAAGTTAGGGAGTGAAGGGCATAAAATATTGGATCGGAATGCATCTTAAAGCCTTAATCATACCGAATGAGCTATTTGCGTTGAGAGGTTCATTTTTTGAATGGTTTACTAATGGCCGTGAATGTTATGCATGCTGCTTATGCACCCTGTGCGCCTTGCATTTTAACTGCCTGCTGCGCCTTGTGTTTTTGCCGTTGCGCTCTGTGCGCCTGCAGTTGAAAAGAAGTAATCTCTGAGTGAAAAAAGCACGCTACGTCCATCACATCTTTTTCATTCTCCAATCAAATGAAAGCAGAGGTGGGGTTTCCGTTGAAGTGAGAGCAGTGTTTGTGTTGTCAAGATGACTACGGAGACTTTTAAAGATGGACGAGAGACTTGTGGTCACTGTTTTGAGTTATCTGGAGCTGTATGACTTCACAAATCTTGAATATCCTAATATTATTAAATATGGACCCTTTTCACAGGACTGTTAAGATGCATTTTACGGTCATTAGCATCTTAAATCTTTGCAAGTTTTTCATATTATGATTTTTCTTAAACATAAGAACATTATTATGTATTTATGTATGTATTATATCATATTTGCATCAAATTGCAACGCTTGTGCGAGGTGTTTCTAATGCAGTTTCTATGGGGGCAGGACAGTGCATTTGACATTATTCTCTCTTCTGGCTCTTCAGTCTCACACAATTTTTTTTCCTTTTTCTGAAAAAAATTGATGACACCATTGTGAACTTTTTCTTGTATTATTTCAGCAAATAGGACTGTAAAAGAATATTTGTTGTACTCTACCATTCACTGCACTCAAGTTTACTCAACTATGACACTTCGCTACTGAGAAACTCAGAAATGTGAAAAGGGTCCATTATAACAATATCAACAGCAATGCACATGTACAATACACAGCTGATTCAGTTGTTGCCTAGCAACATAAAAAGCACAGCACACTTCAGAATGGAAAAGCGTGCTCGGTGTGGTCGTGTTGTTGCTAGAGGGGATATAACTGCAGCCGGAAATGAACGAGAATCATTTATATTATTAATTAAATTACCCATTAATAGTATTTTATTAACGCCTACCCTTATCCAACCCTAAACCCAAACATCACAGTGATGTAAAAACAGTAATTATACAGAGTATTATTTATTAAATTGCCCATTAAATTGTATTTTATTAAAATCTACCATACCCCAACTCTCACTGTAATGTAAATCAGTAATTATAACTAGAATTATTTATAATATTTACTAAATTACCCTTTAATTATATTTTATTAATGTCTACCCCTATCCCAAACTTAAGCCTACTGTAATGTCAAAATATAAAATTATTGTTCAACAGTGTCACAAAAATGATGCTTCTGTATGATGATGTGCATCCATCCACCAATATCACCATAGTTTTTCTATAACTGCACTTTATAATTTATACCTGTATCCTGCACTTGCTGCTATTGCACTCCTGGTTAGACCTAAACTGCATTTTGTTGCCTTGTACTGTACATGTGTAATGACAATAAAGTTTAATGTAATCTAATCTAATGTGCGTATTCGCAGCTGTACCCCATCTATACTTAACCATGTGATCGGCCCCTAAGTGTGCGAACCATCTCCCTCTCCTTTTCTCCAGAACGCCAGTCAGCTGCATGATGAGGACACAGAGCTGATTCTGAATGACGCCAGTGGTTTGATGTACAGTGACATGACGGTCAGCACGGATGTCCATGGCGTTCCCACCACCTCCTCCAGTCAGGCCGGCCTGTACTCTCTCGCAGGAACCTCCGATGACCCTCTAGAACGGGAGCTGGCTTTCGGAGGCACCCGTCTGGTGTTGCCCACAGATGAGCCTCTAGACCCTCTGACATCATTTCCTCCTCCTCCACCATCGCCACCCCTGTCAGACCCTCTGCGCCACAGAGTCTGAGCCTGCCAGACCTCCTGCCCTCTGTCGCAGATATTAAATTATTTATGCTTTTATTGATTTATTACTTTGTGCCATGTACACTGCTGTTCAAAAGTCTGGAGTCGGTAAGAGTTTTAAAAGACGTGCTTTTATTGTGCTTCCGAAGGCTGCATTTATTTGATCATAATTTTTAAATATTTATTACTTCATTATTTACTTAAATATTATTACAATTTAAAATAACTGTTGAAAAGTAAACTTATTATTGAAATAGTTGAAAGGTAACTGTATTTTTCATCAAATAAATGCAGTCTTGGAGCCAAGAATACACTTCTTTTAAAGACATTTTTAAAGTCGTCTTGACCTCAACCTTTTGACTGATTGTGTATAGTTATTTATTTATTTATTTGTCTAGACACTGTTGTACTATGGTTGTGGTGGGTAATCCTAATTTTCACCTAATAATTTCTTCAAAAAATAGGCCTATATATAATAATTCAATGTGCCACTAAAGATTTTAAGTAAATTTTGTGTTCAAGTAGTGTGTAGTCCAGACTGGCGTCTGTTGCGAATGCAGCGATGTGTCTGGATTAATCATTTCAAGTCATAACTTGTGGATAAACCTCTATAAATAAGTGCCTATGTCCAGTTTCCTGGTGTTTGTACTGTGCTGATCCATCATTACCTCATTAACATTTAACTTAGAAGAAGAGATTTCATACTTGGGAAAAGAAGTGACTCATTTTTGAAAGTGTTTTGTTACTGTTCCACACCCATAGACCCTCTAATAAATGAGACTTGATGTATTTTTTAAGCCAGTCTTGACAATTATTTCTTACGTATATTGACCACGCCATTGATGTCGCATTTTTACACCTAAATACTCTCTATCAGTGTCTCTCAAACTGTGGTATGCGTACCACTTGTGGCACACAGGTTTCCTTCTAGTGGTACAATCAATGAGGAATCGCTGAATAATTAAAGTAAAAAAACACACTTTTAACCCTTTTTGAATACACTTTTAACCCTCTAACGCATACGATAACACCGATGTGATCGGTAAATTGATTTTAATAGGCTAAACCTTTTATTTTATTTTCAATTTTCTAATGTTTGTTGTATTCGTTTAATTTCCTCGCCATATTTGTAATGGTTGTTGGGAGCGTATCGCATATTTTTATATCCCAATGTTGGCAGGTATAGTTTAATCACTTGCTTTTCTGACACACAAAGCCTACTTTAACATGCAGTAAGCAGATCTAATTTCTCATTTAAATCTGTAAATCTAATTAATATATTTAAAATACAAGTTAATTTTTAGATTTCAAGATATCAAAAAGAGCTTATATGTCAATTTGATGACATATAGCTCATATTTATGAGGTCCAAGGAATATTTTCAGGTTTTGATGAATAGGCTACTTTATGATAATACTTTACATTTAGGTACAGCAGTTTTCTTCTTACTTTTTACGAACATTGTCATTTTTAATTAACTTTTTAAGAGCTTATTTTAATTCAGACGTTGACGTTTTATAATTTTTTTTTTACCTGTAAGCACAGTGCAGTGTTAATGTTCAAACTATAGGCCCAGTTTCACAAACAGGGTTTAGATTAAGCCAGGACTAGGCCTTAGTTATATTAGGCTATTTAAGCCACATTTATAAAAAAATGGCCTAAAAAAATATATTACTGATGTGCACCTGGAGAAAAAAAATGACACTGATGTATTTTAGACATCTCACTGCAAGTTATTTTGAGTTGAGACAGCTCAAACATGCCATTTAATCTTGACTAGCCTTGAACCTTGTTTGTGAAACCGGGGGAAAATGTTTAAAGTGGCTAACAATAATAAATATTCATAATAAGAAGAATTATCTGCCACGTTCTTTAAGTGTGCAACTGTATTTCAATACTTGGAGAGACTTTTTTTTCTGAGGTGGTACTTGGTAAAAAAACGTTTGAGAAACACTGCTTTACATGATGACGCAAAAACTACTTTAAACGCGTAAATACTGCCTTATAGAAAATTTCAAACCTTAGTGACTTACTTTTAAGTCTCCTGTTCCACATAATTAAGTCAGCTTTTGCGAGAAATAAATAAATGATCTGTCATTCCTTCCACCTGCATTCATGAATTCTACTACGGTAAAGCTTCTTAATATTCATAAGTCAAACTTCGTCATTGGGTAGTAGCTGCGCGACGTCGACGTTTTCTTATTAATATTCAGAAGAAGTCCCGCGCAATTGGATGTTTACCGTAGGAAGTTAGCATGGACTGATTCATATTCATGAGCTGCGACTTCTCGACAACACCAACGCAAAACCGAACCAAGTGCAAAACACTTTGCTGTGGCGCCAGTCGACTGGACAGACACAAGAGGAGGTAAGTTTAACCTTTTCAGTCTATGGAAGACAAGTTTGCGACATTTACGTTCTCTTAATGGTTAAAGTTGACCAAAATCGAAGATTCAGAATCACAGGACGTACTACTCTGGCTGAATGCAAATACATGCAAAGATGTGTCTTGAGACAAACATAAAATAACAGACGCGATGAATAAGGGGAAATAATGTTTATTGTTGTTATTTAAGTAAGTGGATAGGCTAAATACATTTAATAAAAGTATTTTATCTCATTTTTTAATGCTATTTGATAAACAGGAATTTCACCTGCTATTTTAAATTAAACATCCTTCCTTACACTTCAAAAACATCATAGATTTAGATGGCTTTATCTGTTTAATAGCACATCTGGCCAATGCAATCTCTACTTTCTGCATATAAGCTACTGTATTCTGTTTCAATTGACCTTAATGATTCTGTATCGGTGAGTAGTTCTGCATTTGAAATGCACTAATGTAAGTACAGTAACTTTATAATGGGGCGTTGGCGGCAGGAATTTGTGCATGTTCTTTCAGCCTCTCAAATCTGTTTCTTATTAAAGATTTTCACTCTGAAGATCCAGCCACATGTTTAAGGCTTGGACTGATGGGCTGAGAGACTCGGCTGGACAGTCTGTGTCTAAATTATGTGCAGAAAGGAATTCATCCCATGAGAGTGATATGAAATATCTGATATCTTTCTTTGATGTCCTTAATTCCCTGTCATTAACTTTTGCACATTCCGGAGTAGTAAAATACACAGGAAGATTATTAGGTTATCAGTATTTATTTAGCCTTACATCAATTTTCCCATTTGGACTTTTTTGTTTTGTTTTGTTTTTTGCTGTCCGAAGGCGATTTTTATATTTACGCTATTGCAAATAATAAATAAATTAATAAAATAAATAAATTACACACACACACACACACACACACACACACACAAATGAATACAATTTATAGCAAAGAGACTAACACTGACATGATGCATATTTAAAATATGAAGCAAACGCCCTGTATAAAGACGAATAAAGAGTAAAGTAAAGAGACAAGTATTGTATTGTATGAGCACATGGACTGTGTCATGTGTTTGAGTCACAGCCTAGAGACTGATTATGAATCAAGACTCAGTTACAAAAAACTTCTAAATAAATTAAGAAAAACTTAGCAATTGTTACGAAATGTTTTCCTATGATAGTTCATCCAAAATGTGAAAAAAAAGCTGTTAATCAACTCACTCTTAGGACATCCACGATGTCGATGACATTTTTATTCAACGCTTTTAGCTCCAAAAACATGATTCTTGGTGATTCATAAAGTTCAAGTCAATGCCAGTTTCACAAACAGGGCTTAGTTAAATTAGGCTATTTAAGCCACATTTATAAAAATGGTCTTAGAAAAATATATTACTGGTGTGCACCTGGAGAAAAAAATGACACTGATGTATTTTAAGACATCTCACTGCAAGTCATTTTGAGTTGAGACAGCTCAAACAAGCAATTTAATCTTGACTAGCCTTAAACCTTGTTTGTGAAACCAGGGGTTTAAGTCCCAAAAAACTTAAACAGGCAACAACTACAAAAAACAACAAAAACCCATGGCTCATGATGATGCATTGATGTCTCGAAGCGAAACAACTGTCTATTGCAAGACACTCAATGTTAGTTAGTTACTACTTTATAATGTTTATTCCACATCCTTAACAGTGTGGAGCACAAGCTGTGGATTAAAAATAATAATGTCAGATTCTTGGATAGAGCTATCATTTAAGAGCTTCATCAGGAGCCACAAGTAAATAAAGAAATAAATAATCTTGCCTGCATTTTTATTTAATTTTTTTCACTCCTAAAAGTGTAAAACTATACCTTTATGGAGTACAAAACTAAAAAATCACATTGACCGTCAACAAATGTTTCTGTTGCTTAAGTTTTGCATCCATGTAATGGTTTGTATTCTCCTGATACCATTAGCACAGTGGGGACCTGTAAAGCATTTGCAGTTCCTTAAATGTCAGATGAAGAGTGATTCACTTCCTCCCCATTTTTTTTTTTTTTTAAACCATATGTTCAAACATTTAGATAAGAACTCAGGGGGATTTGTTGTGTTTTTTTGTTTTCCACTGCTACTGTACAGTATGTGTATTTGATGATACAACACCTGATAGGTATCAGTGAGCTATACAATGAGCTGTCAAACTGTTTGCGTTGGGTGTAAAGGATGATTTTTACACCATCGGCCATGTTTTAGAGTTGATAAAAAATAGCTTTTTCTCATGTTTCAGAAGTAAAAATTCCAATAATTCTCAATAGGGAAAATGATTTTAACAGTAGCTGTTAAACATTTAAAGACCAACTTGTTGCGAGTGCTAAGGTTGTTAATCAATTGCGTATATTTCCAATAACTTTAAATGAACAGTTACATTATATATATAACACTTCGTCATTGTTTTCTCAGGTTGTTTTGGGACAAGACTTTTTAAAAAATCCCTATGGGATAAAATGCTTACATAACCAGGGATGCTGAAAAAGTTCCCCCAATTAACGAAGAGGAGATTTTTTCAACACATTTCTGAACATAATAGTTTTAATAACTCATTTCTAATAACTGATTTCTTTTATCTTTGCCATGATGACAGTAAATATTTTACTAGATATTTTTCAAGACACTTCTATACAGCTTAAAGTGACATTTGAAGGCTTTACTAGGTTCATTAGGTTAACTATGCAGGTTAGGGTAATTTGGCAAGTTATTGTAAAATGATGGTTTGTTCTGTAGACTATCATAAAAAATATATAGCTTAATGGAGTTAAAAATTTTGACCCTTTAAAAAATTAAAAGCTGCTTTTATTCTAGCCAAAATTAAACAAATAAGACTTTCTCCAGAAGAAAAAATATTATCAGACATACTATGAAAATGTCCTTGCTCTGTTAAACATCATTTGGGAAATATTTAAAAAAGAAAAAGAAAATTCAAAGGGGGCTAATAACAGTTTTCAGTTTGGTTTTATTAAAAACAGAGAACAACTAAAGACACTTTAATATGTTGTGCATTTTATTAGACTGCAGCATTATAACAGAACCCTAAAATGAATGTAGTATGATAAAAGTGCAGCTTCTGTACCCTGTGATCATAAGCAGAATAAATGGTAGCCGTTAACTGTGTGGCATAATAAAAGCTCCGCTGCTTTCTTACCACATCGCACTCATCTCTCATCAGCAGTTGCTTCAGTGGTCTTGTTTCACTCGAGTCTCATAATGTAATTTAATGAAGACAATGTTCCTCACTCAGTCACGGCGTCATCAAACTATGCCTTTGTTTGTTGTGAATATGCGCCTTCTAGTGGTGAAAGTGACATACTGTGCCTTTAAGGAGTTAAAAGCCAAAACACAAAACTAGCTATGAGGAAAATCACAGCACTACAAACTTTGATCTGACAATTTTCGGAAGAACTTCAGTTTCATCAGCGAAAGATATAAACAAATAAAAACAATGGAAAAATCTAAATAAATCACATTTAGTGCAATACATGCATATACAAACTGTTAGGTATAGTTTGATGAAATTCCTTGTTTCGATCCTTTGTGGAATCATGGGAAATGTAGATGACTTTCACCTTGAATTCCACTATTAAACATGAAGATTTACTGAATAATCTGAAATGATGGGGGCTGTTGGCTTCAACAAAAGCATACACCATCTATTAACGACCTTACAGTAAATCTGCTTTTAAGGGTTCACACATTGTTGTTAAATATCAGATCAAAAATCTAATTGAATATGATTTTTTTTTCTTCCAAACTGTAGAATGACTGCATGAAATATTCTGTAAAGCAATAAGTAGCCTTGTCAGTGCCATGTCTCTTTAAAAAAAGAAACATTATAAATTCTTATGGCTTTGTAAAAGCATCAGAGTAATTATATAGTGGTTTAAAAGTGGCCCCAGCTTAACCCCAGTTGCCCAGAGAAGGAACGGTAGTCTTGTTTGAGTTTCCTCTTGGCGAGAGTGTATTTAGTGCAGATAAAGAGGACTAGGGTTACGCCGCTGGCCAGCCGTCTCGCCTGTTCTGCTTACCGCCGATTCACAGGCTTCCTGTTTCCAAGCTTTCGCCACATTCTTCAGCAAGCTGATCATGCCAACACAACACTCTGCCAAGACCCCCTCACTTCCTCAGCTGGACTTGTTCCGTTACCATACCTATTTTAGATGACCCACGTTGACTAACCAAGACCATTTGTGATGTCCGACATACACTACCAGTCAAATGTTTAGCATCAGTATTAGTATTAGTGCATCAGTATTAGTGCTGGGCGATTAATCGAAAAGTAATCAAATTTTTCCAGGTCAGTTTTTTCAATTACTTTCCCTACTTTCCATATGGGGGAGCCACGTAAACCTACTCCGTTAAGGCTGATTTATACTTCTGCGTTAAACGCATGGGTATGGTCAAGTGCAGCCTTCGCAAGCTTGTATCCACGACGTGTAGTTACAAAAATGTAACTACACGTCGCACGTTTCCACTACATTGACGATGATTGGAAGCTGCACCAGAGATGCCTTGAGATGGCATATTTTCTATTATGTTGTTCAATAACATATTTTAAAATCAAGTAATTCACCCTTCATTCAAAAATCTCTCATTTGTAGTAAGTGAACATACAGTATTTACCGTACAAAATTTGTCAGTGAACTATGAGGCCAAAAAAATTAAATAAAAGAATTGTTTATTAATCATAATTGAGGTAAAATTTTAATATTTTAATGAAAAGGAACAGAATAACAGCATATATTTTCAATTAAATCGAATTAGAAATGTCTTGACATTTACTCATGAATAATTTAATGTGTCCTTGATTCCTTTAATTTAATTTTTAACTGTAGGCTTGAATGGTACACACTGTAAAGTGAGTTATTTTACTTAAAAAAGCGATGTGAGTAATAACTTGAAACTGTTAAGTTGACTCAACTTAATTTGTATAGTTCACCCCATAGTTCATTTACTTTATGGGTTTACTCATTCTTTAAAGTCAACTAATTGCTTTAAAGGAACAGGTTTACTCACTTTATTAAGTAAATTCAACTATTCAGTTTAAAAGCAACAGGTTTGATCACTTTTTTAAGTTAAGTCAACTAATTGCTTTAAAAGTAAAAGAGCTCATTTTTAAAGTAAAGTCACCTAATCACTTTAAAAGTAACACACTGTGAAAATGCAGGGTTCCACACAATGCATTCATGTTGTCCCAACACAAATCGATTAAGTTAACAATTTTAACAAATTTATGTGTATTGAACATAAAAAAATTAAGTTGTTCCCAATGAAAGCTCAAAAATTGTGTTGTTTCAGCTAATTTTAAATAAGTAGTTTAAACAAGCAGCAAAAAATATTTTTTTTGAGTGCAGGTTTACTCACTTTTTAAAGTAAAGTCAACTAATCGCTTTAAAAGTAACAGGTTTACCTACTTTTTAAAGTAAAGTCAGCTAATCACTTTATAAGCAACAGGTTTACTCACTTTTTATTTAAGTTAAGTCAACTATCGATTTAAAAGCAACCGGTTTACTTACTTTTAAGTAAAGTCGACTAATCACTTGTATCACAGTTTCCACAAAATTATTTAGCTGTTATACTGGTAGTGTATGCAGTATTTGCGTTCAACCATATGCAAAAATGCACTCATGCATGTGGTTTTTGGATGCTGTAATTACAGTAAAAGCGATGTTTTGAGCTAACCAGCATGTGATGTCATTGCCCAAACTCTAATTTGGTCGCCTTCATCATCTCCACCGCACCATTTTATGAGCCTGCGAAGAAAAATAACTTGTTAAATGCAAGCAAAAATGGGGGAAAAACATGCTCAGTATCAGCATATTACTTTTCTCTTCTGCTGAAGTCTTGCAGGCTCTCAAGTTCCCTCATATCGCATTAGCCAATGGTTCGCGAGCAGCATGACTGTTCCAGTTCTTCCTCTGGTTTGCTTTGGCCCGACTGTGTTCCAGATGCTGGTGCATGAGGTCATCCCGAAACCAGATTCCAGTCTCAACAGTCTGCCATCTCCCTGGAGAGCACATTAAATATTTGACTAGAACAGGGGTCTGTCAGTTCGCCATTACATCAGCGTCTGTAAAAGTGCCCCCTTTTAGGCTTATCTGCGACCCGTTTAGTGGGTTCACTTATTTGCTCTTTATTTGGTTTAAATGAGCGGTTTGCTGCTAATTACAACCCAATGAATGGAAGTGTGATGTAGCTGTTACCATATGTGCTGTGATGTGACATTGGTTTGAATCTGGGATGGGGTTTGTGAAAGTATTTGTAAGAAAAAAATCATGGAAAGTATTGGCATAATGGATATGTTTGTTAAAAGAATTCAGGGTAACACTTTATAATTACACAATATGAATCATTTATTAGGCATTAGCAAATAGTTCATTCATTATCTGTTAAGTATTAACTCTACATTAATAGACGTTAGTAAGCAGTTTATAGCTACAGCTACACATGCTGTATTCTTGACTTATAAGCACAATTATAATGTGTTTATTGATTGTGTTTTCATACTTTGTTAATTATTTTTTTTTCATTACTTAAGTATTGCAGTATTTACAAATTCGTTATTATTTTAAGATCATTCAGTATGCGTAAGTAAATGATTAATAAACTATTCAAATTAACAATATTCACGCATTTACTTTATTTGTATGTTATTAAATGCTTTATTAACTTAACTTCATCCAGTTTTGTGAGCTAATCTAAAGTGAGGGTTATTTATGCTTTATAAATCCATTATAAATGACAATTAAAGGCTTATATTCTAAACAGGAAAAAAAAAACGACTTTAATAATTTCTATTTATTTAAAGATACACAAATGAAACTTTATCAAATGAAAAATTAATCTTTGCAACCTTATCTAAAATAAAATTACCGTACAGTTTCAACATTGCTAAATAACACTGAATTGTTGAAATATTATATGAATTGTTAAAATATTATATTGTTGCTGTTTTATTTAATTTTTTTTTATTTAATTGTATTCATTTCTAATTGTATTTTGACACTCCTGTTATTCTGCAATGTTTCAAGTTTACAGTAATATTTTTTTTTAATTAAATTGCAAAGATATATTTTTCATTTGATACTGAGCCTTTAATAGTCATTTATAAGGGATTTACAAAGCATAAATAGTCCTCACTTTAGGTCACAAAACTGCATGAAGCTGAGTTAATAAAGCATTTATTAACATACAAAGTAACCATTAATATATGCCTGAATAATAAGATATATAAATGTTGATTTGAATAGTTTATTAATCGTTTACTAACTCATTCTGAATTATTCTAAAAGCCACCAACTACTCTTAAATACAAATGGTTTGTAAATAATGCAATACTGACTTAGTAATGACCAATTAATAAGTAATAAAGTATGAAAACACAATCATTAAGCACATTATAAATGTGTTTATAAGTGAAAAATACAGCATGTTGTATTTATAAACTGCTTATTATAATCTATTAATGTAGAGTTAATGCTTCACAGATAATGAAGTAACTATTTGCTAATGCCTAATAGATGATTCATAGTGTGTAATTATAAAGTGTTGGAATTAAATAATAATTAAGATTTTTTTTTAAATTGTGATGAATTAATTTTTAATACCAGTTTTACCTTTTTCTTACTCTTTCTTGTTTTAAGAAAATAAAGAAGAACAACAATGTATTAAAACAGAAAAATAAAGAAACACCAGGAATAATAATATAATAATAAAAGATTAAAAAAATCCCAACTATAAAATAAAAATTTATGATTAATGTTGATAATCTCCCTTAAAACAAAACTCTTTAGGTAAAAAAAATCCAAAATGAGATAATGAAACATTCATGATTAATAATATCAATAATGTCTCACTTGTATTCCTTTTTTTTTTAAATAATAAAAGCATTCTTAATTTTATAATTAATTATTATAAGTAATATCAAAGTTTAATACATGTTATTAAACTAATTCCAAATAAAATAATTAAAAAATCTTAATCTTAATAAAAGAATAATGAAAATATGCATAAAGTAATGCCTCCCTCAATATCAAAAGAAAAAAAATAAAGGGAAAGATTATTCTTATTCATAAATCTTTTCAGAAAAGCAGATTTTTCCTCTTTAAACGTTTTTTGAATCCAGCCTCTCTTCACGTATTCTTTTCTCTTCAGAAATTCCTGCCCTCACTTGACTGTCCCATAAAATTGCCATAAATCCAATTCAAAAAGTATGAGCTGGTGGTCTTTGAGCTTTAGCATTAAAACTAAGCTAAAAATGTGATCCCTGAATGTCTATCTGGTCTTTCATTAAAGTTAACCGACCAGGAAACACAGAACTGAAAAAAGCCTCATGAACAGCACATTGCAGAAGCCTTCTGGAAAAACAAGATCACTTTTGCCAAGTCCTGCAACAGTATGCAGCATATTTAAACCTCATTACTGTTCACATTCTTCTCTTGTGTCCATTAAAACAATAAAAACAATACTTCTGCTTGTCTAAAACAGACTGGTGGTTTGGTTTTAGATTTGTCCACTGGGTCAGTAACAAACCATTCACTAGAAAAATAGGGCTGTAGAAACAAAATGGAGGTGGAGTTTATTTTTTGTTTTGGCAGTGATGTCTTAAAACTTGCGGAGAACTTATTTATGGACTGCACGGGCCAACATTTCATTTAAAACTTTGGGATCTACCAGTTCTCTTCCCATAAAGGATGTTAGCTAAGAGTTCACATTTGCAAAAGAGACAGGAAAAGAAATGTATTATATCTATCCTTAGCCTTTGGGACTTCATGTAAATCAGTCAAATATGTCATACCTTTATTTAGTTGACAGAAAAGGCACCTGGAAGCTGTTCGGATCTGGTGCTTGCTAAATAATTAACCAGACATGTAGGCAAGACTCAATGCAAAGTGTTTCAAGAAGCTTCCCTCTTTAAACATCGTCAAAGAACTGTTAACATTCCTCATCTTGCCACATGCATACCAGACATACTTCTGCACGCATATAGAAAAGAAAAACAACACGATCAAATGTGTGCCCACATGCTAGTAAACATGCGCATATTTGCTTAAAGCATTTGCACAAAATTTTATAGAAGGATTGGTTAATTTACTCTCAAGCCATTCAAGATGTATGTGATTTTTTTTCTCTTCAGAACAGTGTAGATTAAAGTCCATGTCACATCAAATTTTACAATGTTTATTTTGCTAGTGCATATTGTTATTCTTTAGGTGAACAATAAATCCAACATTGGCTCATTCTGAAAACTTAGTCCTATATACATTTCTGGAGACTGCAAATTATGTAGCCAGAGGTATGTATGGCTGCATTTCATTTTTTAAATAAACGCTATGGGGCAATATGACGTCATTCCCTTTTGGGTTTGAGTCTGGTGAAGAACGGTTCCAGAAAGCGGGTAAGACAAAAACAGAATCCAAAAAACAAAATAAACAATGATGTAATGCATGGACGCGTCTCACAGCGCAAAGCATAACTTAACTTTTAAATGTCCATGCTTAATCAGTCATCGATAAGGTCTGGTTATTGATCAATTATCAATCGATCATCAAGTAATCGTTAGCATCCCTAAATAAAATAGCCTATACATTAAAGGATATTCATTCATTCATTTTCTTGTCGAATTTAGGCCCTTTATCAATCCCGGGCCACCACAGCGGAATGAACCGCCAACCCATCCATCACATCTTTACACAGCGGATGCCCTTCCAGCCGCAACCCATCTCTGGGAAACATCCACACACTCATACACTACGGACAATTTAGCCTACCCAATTCACCTGTACCGCATGTCTTTGGACTGTGGGGGAAACCGGAGCATCCGGAGGAAACCCACGTGAACACAGGGAGAACATGCAAACTCCACACAGAAACGCCAACTGACCCAGCCGAGGTTCGAACCTGCGACCCAGCGACGTTCTTGCTGTGAGGCGACAGCACTACCTACTGCGCCACTGCGTCGCCCATTAAAGAATATTTCACCCTAAATTCACCATACTCACCATTAAAAGGAGAGTTCATCCAAAACTGAAATTTATGTGACTATTAACTCACTTGTTCCAAACCTGTTTTATTTTATTTGTGTATTTTGATGTTGAACAATAATATCCAATTACTTGTAGGTAATGTCTTTGGTTGTTGAAAACTTGAACAGTGAATGCTGAATTAAGATTGTTCTTTTGTTTATTATTTATATTGTCAGACAGCTAAAACATTTCATAAAATGTGTTAAATCAGCTGCACAAAGCGATTGGCATGCTGAAAACCCTATAAATTTAATACATATAAAGATTTTACATTTATTGTGATAATTATCGATATCGACTGATATGAAAAAAAATATCGTGATCATTTTTTGCCATATCGCAACAACTTTCTTTTATGTTCTGCTGGACAAAAAAAGTAGGCTAATCTTGAATATACCCTGAGGGGGAGCTAATTAAAAAGCAAGTTTTGATTATGGGGTGAACTTTAGGAATGTCTTTAGCATTTGGTTCCCAGGAAATGTTTGCTAACACCACCACGTTGTTAAGGCCTACATGGGAAAGCTCTCAATGTGGGTTTATTTTGGCGAGTAAAACAATATTCAACTCAGGCACTTTAGCAATACGATCCGGTATGTTTATAATCCAATATATCTCGAAACAAATTCAATTTTTATTGTATTTCCTGTACTGGTGCAAGACATAATTTGATTTCAAGCATGAATGCGTGCAGTGAATGTGCTGTTTAATTATTACCGAATAGATTTATCATCTTGTTGAAGAAAGGATCTGTCTTGCTTTCATCTCGTCTGTCTGCCAGTCTGCTTTACAGCTGAACTGAACGCGTTATCAGATCGAGATAAGACCGAAGCACAATAAAAAACATGTGCTGTGTGCTGTTGCCTATGGTTACATAACAACTTAAAGTAATTTAGCTCCTCCGCCTAAGGGAAAACGGAACAAACACTCTCTTATCAATAAATTAGCTCACACAGTTTCCTGAGGAAACTCTGAGTGCTGCTGTGAACCTACACATGAGGGGCTGTGAGACAAACACTCTTTTTTTGCAGTTAAGATCTGTTTCTCTTTCTACATTCATACGTCATGGTGTGTTTTTATGACCCAATTTTATGGGCGAGATGAGGTAATCGCTGTTATTATTTCTCACAGCTTTTCGCCGGTTTATTGGGTGACTGACTATGGCAAGCCGGTCCAACTGTTTTTACTGTCGTGAGGACCTCAGTGGAAAGAAGTTCGTGAGGAAAGACGAGAAACAAGTCTGTGTGCGATGCTTCGACAAGTTCTGCGCAAACACCTGCACTGAGTGTCGACGAACGATCAGCACCGACTCCAAGGTTTTTTTATGCCTTTGACATTAAGCTGTTTAAAAAAAACAAATATTAATATCTACTTTAAAGATTCTAGTACTTATTGTTTTAGATATTTAGCATGTTTTAAGGACTATTAACTTGCTTAGTGCTTATTATTTACACATTAGTAGACCTACTTGTTAAACACTAGTACACTAAAAAAACCTATTTATTATGGTGGCTTGAGAATACCAACATACTGTTATACTACATAAACTTATTATTCTTCTTCCGTCTTCTTCTTCTTCTTCTTCTTCTTCTTCTTCTTCTTAGACTATTAACATTGGACCAAACTTTATGACCTCATAACTTTGTGTCATACAGACTTAAGTTTGGGCTCATTTAACTCAGACTAAAAATCTGCCAATCACTGATGACCTTTCAACTTACTAGCCACACCCTAGCAACAACTTACGGCACCTTAGCAATTGTCCCATAGACTTCCATTGTAAAAAAATAAACTGCCCTTGACTTTACATTAGACACAATAACAACATACCAATCCATAATAGCAAACATGCTAAATCATGCTAAGAATATGCTAGTTCAAACAAAAACATGCTAATTTATAACAATATTATGATTAAATGTTAAAACAGCTTGCCATTATTGCCATTAGTCTGCTATTGCTCTTCAGTGTCAAAGTAAGGTAATAACATTTATAAGCTACTAGTGTGATAGTTTTGGAGTTTTTGAAGTCAATATAACAGTAAAAGTACACACAAATGTAATGATTTTTTTTTCTTTTTTATATAATAATTCAAAAGGAGTCAACTAAAAATAAATATATTAACTACCATTCAACAGTATAGGGTTGTTCAGATGATTTAACATTTTGGCTGCGTTTATGCTTTTAAAATGTAATTTATTCTTGTGATGGCATTACTACAGTCTTTAGTGACATTCTGCTGCTCAATAACAAATTATTATCATTATTATAAAATATGCACAAATATGTACATTTCTCATGGTTCTTACCTGTCTAGGAGCTTCACCATAAGGGTAAATACTGGCACTCTGATTGTTTCCGATGTGCCAAGTGCTATAAGAATCTGGCCAAGGAGTCTTTCACCTCCAAAGATGACAGGATCCTGTGTGGAACATGTAGCTCACGTGAGGACGCTCCACGCTGCCACGGCTGCTACAAGCCCATACTGCCAGGTGAGGGGACAGATATATATATATATTATTTTGGAAATACTGTATCGTAATTATTGTATTATAGTAACTAAAGTGAGATTCCAACAATCTTAACAATAAGGACATTTTAAAAGTGTAATTTTTAGACTTATTCTAGAATTGTTATCTAGAAATGATGTCATGTAGAAAGGACTTATTCTGAGTAAAGTAATAATTAATTAAGCGGTTAGTTTACTCAGCCTCAGGCCATTAAAAAAGACCCTTAGCTGAAACAGTCGCTCTTGGTGATTCATAAAGTTATGGGCTTAAAAATCCTCATGAACTGGAAGCTGCAACTGTTTGGTTTTTTTCGTATTGTGATATAGTTCCTAGAGAAACTGAATATTAAATGAGTAAACAGTGGGCGCGGCTTGTTTTTTCTGCTGCAAGCGAATTGGCTGTAGTAAAGTAGGCAATTCATTCAGAGAGATCCGGAAATGGGAAGTGCATTTTCAGATTTTATTTTTAGATTACAACAAGCAAACTCCTTTTTTCTTAATGACATACACAGATGAATTGTTCACCACAAAACTGGCAATGTGAGCTAACAAAGTCATACGATTAGTTTTGATTTCATTTGTACTTTAAGAGACAAAATAAGTATATATAATGATGCACTACATCATTAGACGTTGATATTTCGTTGATTTTAGGTTGAACGTTGGACATTAACTTTGGCCTGACGGGTTCTGACGTCAACCTGATTTTCATTTCCAAACAAAATGCAACGTCCACATGACGTTGAGGTACAACGTCAATCTCACGTCATGTTGAGGTCTTGTGCCTGCTGGGTGTTTAAGGCCATTTTGGTCATCATACAGTAAACCTACGTCATCTTCTCATCAGTGACATGCATCTAAACAGTCTCTGAGTCAATGCGTGTACAGATTTTGGACATCTTCATGGACACTTTTAATGCTTCCAAACAGTTTGCTGCAATTATAAATCGCCCATGTCTTGAGGTAGTTCATTATAATGCGATTTACCTTCTATGTGCGATTTAATTGGACAGGAATCACAGGACTGATTTTTCTAATCCCCATAGACAAGAAAAAATAAAGTAGTGGCTGCAGGTTGAAGGAAAATAGTGGAGTAAAAGTACTTGCCCAGACTGATTATTTCATTTAATAAGACCTAAATGTATCATAAGGAGTCACAGGTATTAAGTTCGCTTTGCTTGTTTATGTTTATTAATTCTCAAAGTTGCATTGACTTCTTGTTTATGAATCACCAGAGAACACAGATTTAGTTGAAAATCACCTTTAATGTTCTCCTGAGATTAAAAACACTACACTTTCGATGGCCTGAGTTAATTAACAGCTAGTTTTTATGCTGTGTGTATTTTTTACTGTCTTCTTTTTTACTTTCTCATGTGTTTGATAGGCACTGAGAATGTGGAATACAAAGGCAACTCGTGGCATGATGAGTGTTTCAAATGCTATCAGTGTCAAAAGCCAATCGGCAACAAGAGTTTCATAACAAAGAACAACAACGTCTACTGCAGCCCTTGCCATGAGAAGAAATTTGCCAAACAGTGCGCTTGCTGTAAGCAGGTAAATAAAAATTCTGTAACACTTTAGCTTAGGTCACAATTCACAGTATTAACAAACCATTAACCAACACTACTAGCTTAATAAACTACTAATTAGCTGTTTTTATTTTTTTTTTAATTAGCTATTTTATACGTTTTTATTATTGTAATTAATAATTGCTTTAACAGTTCCAGTTTGCAAATACACCTTTGTTTATATGAAATAAAGATTTATAAGATTAATGACTTTCACAAGTTGCCTCAGCCTATTGTTTCCACATGTTTTGGCCTTGTTCCTCCAGCCCATTACCACAGGAGGTGTGAATTACCAGGACCAGCCGTGGCATTCAGAGTGCTTTGTGTGCTCCTCCTGCCGAAAGCCTCTGGCGGGCACCCGCTTCACCTCCCACGAGGAGAAAGTCTACTGTGTGGACTGCTATAAAAGCACTGTGGCCAAAAAATGCAGCGGTTGCCAGAACCCCATTACAGGTTTGAATGCACATATATTTTAGAAGTCATTGTGCTTGTTGACACACCGACATCCGTAGACACCGTCAAACTGTGCTTAATATAATTAGGTTTCAGGACTTTTGGCCCTGATGTACATACATAGGGAGAGTGTAGTGCAAATTTTGTCATCAGTACCCTACAGATTTTTCAGACTACATATGATGTACAAGCAGCTTGCATATGGGCTTTGAATTGTTTTTGCCAACCCAGGCTCATTCTGATTATGTACCCCTATATACATTTCTGGAGAGCAAAATACGTCCCAGGAGCTACGTTTTATTGTTTGTTTTTGTTTTTGCGAATCCACCAGAGGCCGCTGTGTACGCTTTCTCAGATCTCAAATGTCTGTCGCGAGTGCCATTCATGCCTGCTGTTCTCACATAAATCCACCAGAGGCCGCTGTCAACTGACTGTCCACTGATTAAATGACTGACTGGCTGACTGACTGACCCACCCTCCCCTTTACCTAAATCCAACCAATAATGTTTTAAAATGCACAGATTGACCCCCCACCCCCACCCCCTCTTCCATGACCCCAACCGCAGTGTTTTAAAAAGCAATCCAGAAAAAGAAAAGCCCCCTGATTTTTATCACATTTTCCGATTTTACCACATTTTTCATTCATTAATTTTCTTTTCGGCTTAGTCACTTTATTAATCCGGGATTGCCACAGCGGAATGAACCGCCAACTTATCCAGCACATGTTTTACGCAGCGGATGCCTTTCCAGCTGCAACCCATCTCTGGGAAACATCCATACACACTCATACACTACGGATGCAAACTCCACACAGAAACGCCAACTGACCCAGCCGAGGCTCGAACCAGCAACCTTCTTGCTGTGATGCGACAGCACTACCTACTGCGCCACCGCGTCGCCATTTTACCACATTCTCACCCTGATATTTACTTGTTCATTTTATTTTTTAGCTTTAGTTTTTGTCTTACCTGCTTTCTAAAACCGTTCTTCACCGGACTCGAACCCTGTTGTCACGGTCAACTCCGTTCTGCGTCTCAAGTCCGCCGATGTACGTGTCGAGCTACTGGACAAACTGGTAACAGCGGAAAAGCAGTCCATACAGAGGTAAACAGTTAGCTGGTAGGCTAGAAAAGGAACAGCGTCATACCCCCCGTATCGTTCGCTTTAAAGATGAAATGCAGCCATACGTAGCTCTGGCTACATAATTGGCGATCTCCAGAAATGTATAAAGGGCTACGTTTTCAGAATGAGCCTATGTTGGTTTTTGCACTATATAGTTTGTCCACAAGGTGGCAACACTGAAGCAGGCAGTTGTTTTGCAATTTCGCAAAAAAATAGAGATGACAGTAATCGTTTGTTAACATCACTGCCAGCAAGAGCAAGTATCCATAAGTCATTCATTTTCAATGGGAGCCAGCGACAAGCTCCAGCAAAATTGGTTGATTCTTTGACAATCTGGGCATCGAGCAGAGTTGAAATTAGTTAATGAGCTATGACATGGTTTGGCAGCAACCTATCAGAATGTATTAGTCTAGTGCTGCCCAACACTGTTTCGGGGGATCTACCTTCCTGCAAAGTTCAGCTCCAACCCTAATCAAACACACCTGAACCAATTAAATAGGACCTGAATAGCACTTAATTATTATTTGCAGGAAGGTAGATCTCCAGGAACAGGGTTGAGCACCCCTGTATTAGTCCATCGCTTGAGAGGGTTCCGGAGGATGCAGTCTGATAAACTTTGGTTCTATGAAAGACGAAGCAGGCGTTGATTATTGCTATGGTGGATTTCTCAATTTGTAATGTAGACTGCTCTCAAATTAACGTTAACATAAAGACCAAGACTAGTTAACGTCTTCCAAAAACTGCATGTTGAAATTAGACTAGCACATAACACATGAGTAGGCCCACACGGAATCTGCGCGCGCAGAATTCCGCAGATTTTTTGCAGATTTTCCGCAGATTTCCGCAGATTTTTAGCCTATTATTTATTCTGTTTATTTACTTAAAGTTAACTATTTACAGTTAATCTAATTGGATTTGCATTTTAAACATTAAATACAAGTTAAAAAGATATTATTTTTTATTTAACATATTAAGGTTTTAGTTATGATACTCCCAAAATAATTCCGCAGAAATCCGCAGATTTTTACCAAAATTCTCCGCAGAAATAGCAAAAAACGTCCGCAGATTCCGTCTGGCCCTGCACATGAGCACAAAAGCCTAACTACACAAATGCCTTTAATTGATTTATTTTAATACAAATTTTGATCGTCAGACTGCCAATGGCTGGGCAGCGAGATTGAATTTAGATTATCTCCCTGGTGGTGGTTAAAACTGTTGAAGATTGCAAAATTTATCGTGTTGCCGGGTGCTGTTGTGAGGAGAGTGAGGAAACAATCATTTATTTCCCCTCCATTATTTGTTCTTTCTGCAAAAGTAAATCGATAAAGACAGGCAGAAGAAGACAGACAGAATTTGTAGAGAAGACAAGTTTTAAAAATTGTAAACAATGGCCTTCCAACTTGAAATGTGTAAACATTGATGCCTGATTATTCGAAAATATTTTGACTATATAAAAAAGGCGGAACCTCAGTCAGCAAATAAAATAGACATGACATTTTGGAACGAATGCAAATACAATGTGTATAAAGATAATAATAAAAGCTATTTTGATAAATAGAACAACATGTCTTACATAAAAGTATAATTCAAATTACGTATTTATTTCTATAAAGCTTTATACAATACAGATTTTGTATCAAAGATGCTTTACAGCGGTACACAGTCAAAAAAGTAGGATTAATTGTAAATTCACTAAACAGTTCTACAAAAGGCAGCAAAATCGAATTGTTTGGTTGTTATTTTCTTGATAGTTATATTCATTTATTTAACCTTAAAGGGACATTTCACACAAAAATGAAAATTCAGTCATGATTTACTCACCATCCGCTTGTCCCCACCTTATGTATAACACAAAAGAAGATATTTTGAGGAATGTTAAAAACCGGTTATCATAGTAGTTTTTTTGGATACTATGGATTTCAGTATCTACTAGTTTTCAACATTCTTCAAAATATCTTATTTTGTGTTCAACAGAAAAAAGAATTAGGAACCACTTGAGGTTAGTTTTGGGTGACCTATATATCTTTAAAAGATGTCAACTAAGTTTAATTTAAGCATGCAGTTACATATTAAAAATACATTCCACGGCTCCACTGCACACCACTGACCGACACACTTCCACTAACATGTGTTATTCTCATTGAATGTTATATATTTGACTTGAACTGAAGTTACAATTAAATCTCTTTTTGTCATCGGACAGGATTTGGCAAGGCTACGAATGTAGTGAACTACGAGGGTGGCTCTTGGCATGATTACTGCTTCAACTGTAAGAAATGCTCCCTCAACCTGGCTGACAAGCGCTTTGTAGCTCACAGTGGACACATTTACTGCTCCGACTGCTCCAAGAAACTGTAAACACTCAGAAGAGGGAGATTTCTTTAGAAAAATATCAGCCTTCATTTGAATTTATACAAAAATCCCACATAAATATGTTGAAGTATTGACTAAGGCTTCTGTTGTGTTGATTCTGGCTGGTTTTCGAGGGAAGTTTGATGTTTCCTGTGAGGAATGTTTCGTTTACCTTGAGGCTTTGATAGGAAAACTTATCCTCTCTTTTTCCAATGACCCATTTGTCTCAGGAAAGATAGTAAGGCAGGAGGAAAGACGGATAGGAAGAGAAGTGTATTTTAAGAAAGTGAAGCCTGTTTTTGAGATGTATTGATGTTCATTTCACATTTTATGATGCCAGATAAAGCTTTGTGTTAGTAACTTTTAGCCTATAATCATGACCAATGAATTTTTCAGTGATTCAGCAGATCGCTTCCTTCTTTAAAATATAAAATGTGCATTTTGTCATTTTCATGTAAAATACCATACTGGAAAATTAAAATATGTAGGTTTTGTCTGTTCTTTACTTACACATTATCGTTAATGCAATTACCATGAATAATCCATATAATGTCTTTGTATGAGCTGAAAAATAAAGTTAAGGTCCTGAGAAAGCTGCTAAGGTTGTTTGTATTGTCTTTCTTCGTACAACAGCGACATCTAGTGGCACAATTAACACAATCAGTTGTATCTGTTTGACAATTTCAGAACGTGCAATTTAAGACTTTGCTTATAAATTGCTGTCTGTTTTTATTTTAACTCTACATTTGTATTTTAAAACATAGTAAACAAAAATGTAGTATACTGCTGTGTTTTTAATGAAGACACACATGCTAACTCTAGCTAGGTGAGTTTTTTGACAATCAAACTAAAGTTGGCGGGGTTGGTTAACGGTCACAGGAGGAGAGCGGGAAAACAAAGAGTGAGGTAAGATAAAGAGCGAAACATTTGATGTATTAACAACAATTTACGATTAAAAAAACGACCTATATGGATTTCACTTAGTGCAAGCTGCACAGCTTTTTTTTTTACGTAGTTTCACAAAGTATAAGAGAAATTATGTGATTCAGCATTTGTCTGACATGTATCGAAAATTATATGTATGGTTTTGACATTGACCATAGACTAAAAAATATTGTATATGTTTTAATGATTAGAGATAAATGTAGCTAGAGTGCTCAGCATAAGTACATCCACAAATCTATCTGTTAAATTCATATTTTAATAGGAAGCTACCTTGCAAAAAATGATTTTTCTTTTTAGTCCAAATATTTAAAAATTCTTACATCAAGAAGCATTTTCTAGACAAGCAAAACATATTGTCTTGTTTTCAGAAATAATATGCCAATATATTGAGTTTTTACTTAAAACAAGCAAAATAATCTGCCTATGGTGTAAGCAAAATAATTGTGTTTTTCCTTTTGACATAATTATTTTGCTTACCCCATTGGCAGATTATTTTGCTTGTTTTAAGGAAAAACTCAATTTTGGCATATTAATTCTTATAACACGACAATATGTTTTGCTTGTCAAGAAAATTCTTCTTGATTTAAGAATTTTTAGGTATTTGGACTAGAAACAAGACAAAAAATCTAAGTAAGAAAATATTTTTTTACAGTATATAATATTATATTTGTGGATATAAATTAGATTAGCCAGTACTGAAGCCAAATCTGGAGTTTATCTAACAAAATAACTTACGATTGTGGTACTACACCCAAATGTATACAGTATGTTATGGAAAAATATTAAATACAAATTTAAAAAGAGGAAAAATCAAGAAGAACAAAAAATTTAAAAATTTTGTAGGTTGTATTTTATTTTATTTTTTGCAATATTTTGCTTGAATTTAATTGTATTATCTTTCAATTTCTAAATATGTTTGGTGGCTTAAATATTATTTTAATAAATTCATCTGTTTAATAAATCTGTTTTTTTAAATGCACCAAAATACATTGCCTATATTCACTGAGAAATGGATAAAAATATTCGTTTTTAAAGTGGGGTGTGCCCAATTATGCTGAGCACTCTACATGTATTTTTGCAAGTACTGTAGATAAAAATGAAGCCTTTTCAGCTAACGTAATATATAAAAGTCCACAGCATTGTATTTTATAACAGTTAATCTTTAAAGATCTATTAATCTAACACAAATTGGTAATTCATTAACATTTATGTTGTTGTTTTTATTTTTTTTTGTGATCAAGTTGGCTGTTTTAATGGAAACAGTGTACATTTTGCCAACATTTGCATAATCATTATAAAATTTCACCCTCATTTCCTTTATAGTTCTACATAAGATACAAACATGTTACTCAGGACAAAAAATATCCCCATTAAAAATGACAATATTTGTTAACAAACTTCCATTTGTTTGCAAGGCTTCAAAATATACATGTTTTTCTATTTTTTAAGGTTTTCTGCTCTTGAGCACTGCACTCTCATTATAGTTTTGTTGTTGAAATTTGTATTTGTGTATTGTATTTTTTTTTGTGACACTAAAACAAAATGGTTAAAAAATCAAATGTTAAATGAATCAATTTTTGGTGTTTATTATTGTTTATTTATTTGATAGGGACAATGCAAGTTAATTAACATTTTATATTAATAATACTATAGCAACAATGTTAATTTACAGCCACATCGCTCTGATGTTGCTAAAGAAATCTACAATATGTCATTGAAAGTATAAAGAAATAATGCAATGTTTGTAATGTAATTTCTTTTGACATGATTATTTTTGTCCTCTATATGGATTTAACTTTTTAAAATGCACAAGAGTTAATCTCAAGGTTACACCAATTGTTTGCTGAATGTATAATAACTATCCTGACTGATCATATACAGTATAGCAGCACTTGAAGATGCTATACATGAAGATGTATATATGAAGACTTCATGAAGATGCTAAACACATGTACCCATTCAGTGGTTCACACTGTACTAATATGAAAAGAGGAAGATCGATGAGCTTAATGAATAACTGAAAAGGATTATGGGGCGGGGGGTGGCGTTTTAACTCACAAACTCTCCCATAGTCAAACCTTTCACATCAACATACATGATCAAGCACTGTCACTGTCCTGAATGAAGAAATGTCCGACAGGGATATCTGACACTAGCATCTGTTCAATCTGGTGAGTAACAGTTTTTTTCACTCTGAATTCTGTTTGGTTTTCTATATAATAAAAACAAGAAATTATTATTCAACATAATTGTAATTTAAGTCATTATTTAATTCAATTAAATAGAATTCACGATCATGCACCTTCGTTTTAATTCAGTTGTAACTTAGAGCGGCCATACAATATTTCAGTCAGGACTAATGAAGAGTAAAAGGTTTTATATACAAATGTTTACAGTTGATATTGTCTTCAAAAAAAGATAACTCAAACCATTTTTTTTCATTCTTTTTTCATAGTGTATATGTGAGTGTGTATGTATACAGATGAGGGAAACATTATTAGCCCTTCCGTGCAATATTTACTCTTTTTCAATTATTTCTCAGGTGATATTTAATGGATTAAGGAAATTTTCACAGTATTTCCTATAATATTTTGTCCTCTGTAAAAAGTCTTATTTGTTTTATTTCAGTTAGAATAAAAGCAGCTTTTTAATTTTTAAATAACCATTTAAAGGTCAATATTATTAGCCTCCCCTTTTTAATTGTCTACAGAACAAACCATCCTCACACAATGATTTGTCTAATTACCCTAACTTTGCCTAGTTAATGTAATTAACCTAGTTAAGTCTTTAAATTGCATTATAAGCTGAACTACTAGTATCTAGAAAAATATCTAGTAAAGTATTATGTACTGACATCATGGCAAAGATCAGCTATTAGAAATAGTTATTAAACTATTATGTTTAAAAATTTGTTGAAAAAAATCTTTATAACTTGTTGAAGTCAGGATGATTAACCTCCCTGAATTATTAGCCCCCCTGTTTATTTTTTCCCCAATTTCTGTTTAACGAAGAGAAGATTTTTTCAACACATTTCTAAACATAATAGTTTTAATACCTCATTTCTAATAACTGATTTATTTTATCTTATTTTATGATGACAGTAATTAAAATTTTACTAGATATTTTTCAAGACACTTCTATACAGCTTAAAGTGACATTTGAAGGCTTAACTTGGTTAATTAGGTTAGCCAGGTTAGCGTAATTAGGCAAGTTATTGTATAATGATGTTCTGTAGACTATCAAAAAAATATATAGCTTAAAGGGGCTAATAATTTTGACCTTAAAATGTTTTTTAAAAAATTAAAAACTGCTTTTATTCTAGCTGAAAAAAAAACAAATAAGACTTTCTCCAGAAGATAAACTATTATCAGACATACTGTGAAAATTTCCTTGCTCTGTTAAACATCAATTGGGAAATACTTGAAAAAGAAAAACTAATTCAAAGGGGGGCTAATAATTCTGACTTCAACTGTAAATATATCATAATGCATATCTTTCTACTTACTCATCAAAACTGAACGAATATGTACTTTATATTAACTATATATTGAGAAATCTCTTTTAGCTGTTTACTAGCAGCAGAACTTGACACCTAAAATTGTATGCTTCATTTTTCTGTTTATAGTATTTGTAGCATTCCCAGCTGAACAGATGCACTCTACTCTAAGGGACTGATGTTAAAAGTGTTTAATCTTCAAAATAAATCATCGTAAGAGCTAAATAAAAGGAACAAACAAACAATACTCATTACACATATCCTTGAAATTGTGTTAAAAAAATGCTCATAAGCCAATAAACTGATAAATGCACATTTACAGTCTCATATTCACTGTACAGGCATAAATTATAAACTTGCCTAACTGTATAGTGGTAAGTCTAAATAATTTGAATTGTTTTAACACTAACAATGACAATATTTTATGCAGATAAAGCATTTATGATTTTATAAATTACAACAATGTCCTATTAGACTGCAATATAAACAGCTTTAACAATTAATTAATTTTAGTACAATTGGTAATCTCATTTTAAAGAGATAAATCTAAAACATATGAAATGACCAAAATAAAGACCTTGGTGGCTGTTAATGTCCTATTTGTAGTGCAAGTTTTTTATTTATTTTTTTTATTAAATTTTTTTTATTAAGCCCATAAACAATGTACACAATTTATACATACACCAAAAAATAGTCAGAATAGTTATCTTTAACAATGAAGAGGGAAAAAAAGAACTGCTAACAACAGAGAAAAGAAGAACAGCTAAACACAGAGGGTATAAAAATACATATTGAAAAAGCAAAAATTACTCATTAAACATGGGGAATGAGCCGCAAACAGTTGAAGTTTTTAGAGCCTTTTTGTTATGAGACAATTGGATAAATGAAAGGTATTGTTTAAATTTGTTCAAAAAAACATAAACATAGGTCTGGAGTTAAAAAATTTTGATTTATGAATGTGAAATTTAGCAAGCAGCAAAACGTCACCACATAACTGTTTACTTTTAGGTTGTTCATATACTCAGTAAAGCCCAACACTACATCTTTCCAATACAAAGTACATTTATTATAAATTTTACGTTGAATAAAATTCAAGACACTTTTTCAAAATGTTTTCAATAGTTCACACTTAGCTGATGATTGAATATGAAGCAGTTTTGGCATGCTGTCCCGGGAGAGAGCCCTGAGCTCAGAAGATCCCTGAGCCCCGGGCTCCCTCCCGTTGCGGGGCGAGAGGGGAGCTCCGAGCTCAGGTAGATCTCGAGAACTCCCCCTTCGAGGTAAATGATGAACAGCTAGTGCTTCTCTTTGGAGAGATAGATACTAAGTGGGGAGCAAGTCTATGAGTTGATTAAACCATGACTTAAGTTGCATGTTTTGTATGGGAGGAAACCGGAGAACCCGGGGGAAACCCACGTGAGCACGGGGAGCACATGCAAACTCCACACAGAAATGCCAGCTGGTTTGGTAAAGCCTAGAACCATTGACATTCTTGCTGTGAGGCAACAGTGCTAAGCACTGGGCCACCGTGTCACCCGTCTAGGAAGGAGGAGGAATAGGGGTGGAAGGAGGGGAGGTTCTTCAAATCGAAGATGACTGTAGTGAGAAAACCCCGGCTCTTTATAGTGCGCCAGGGATCATCTGATTGGACGGACATGAGTGGTTCATGAGTAACCAGCCGTGTTCAATCATAATCACGTGCTCCTCTCGAAATTTAGTTTATGACTAAACCCCATTTCAATAGTTCACACTTAGCTGATGATTGAATATGAAGCAGTTTTGGCATGCTGTCCCGGGAGAGAGCCCTGAGCTCAGAAGATCCCTGAGCCCCGGGCTCCCTCCCGTTGCGGGGCGAGAGGGGAGCTCCGAGCTCAGGTAGATCTCGAGAACTCCCCAAAATGCTTCAGTCGGGACAGCAGCCGCGTATTTGAAGAACCCCCCAAAAGGCAAATTAGAAATGCTATACCCGGCTGCTGGTTGCAGGGTAAAAGGTACTGTGAATGGTTCTAGGTTAGATGTCATGCTGTGGTGATGCTATGAGGGTGCATGAAGTATGTTGGAGCGACTCTGTTTAGCAGAGATGCGAAAAACTTGCCCTTGGTAGTACATGGGGCTGCTTGGAGGTGTTGGATGAAGTGATGGAATAGTGACTTGAGGGAGGTGAAGAAGTGCTCGACTAGAGTTAATGGGTAGGTGGCATAAAATGAGGCTCGGTTGAGCGTCTCTGGTTAGCAGAGATGAGAGGTGGTAGGTAGTACTGGTAAAATCAGCAGAAAGTTTGACTGCTGGGGAGTGTGTCAAGAAGACAGACAGAAGGGGAGGGGGATGAGCTCTGTGAGTGTCACTGTAGAGTCAGTGGAGGAAAAAGAGCCCGGCTGGGCGTCTCTGCTGCGGCAGAGGTGTGTGGAGGTCAGTAGACTAAGGAAGGTACGCCTCCACAGCGACGTTTAACTGCATAGGCAGTGTTGGAGTGTGTATCAGTACTGAATATTTACTTGGAGGTGTATCTGTGCTCGGCTGAGCGTCACTGCTGTGGCAGTGGTGTGGAAGTGGGTAAGGAGCTCGGCTGAGCGAGAGGTGTATAAGGTGTCAGTAATATAAGGAAAATACGACTCCACAGAGACGTTTAACTGCTTAGGCAGTGTAGGAGAATGTATCAGTAGTGGATGATTACGTGGAAGTGTGTCTGAGCTCGGCTGAGCGTCACTGCTGTGGCAGTGGTGTGGAAAGGGGGAGAAGAAGCTCGGCTGAGCGTCTCTGCTACTGCAGAGGTGCATTGGAGGTCAGTCAAAAAAGGAAATACGCCTCCACAGATGCGTTTAACTGTATATACAGTGCTGGGGAGTGTATCAGTAGTGGATAATTAATAAAAAATTAACATGTGCTCTGCTGAGCGTCACCGCTGTGGCAGTGGTGCGGAAAGGGGGAAGAAAAAAGTGCCCGGCTGGGCGTCTCTGCTGTTGCAGAGGTGTGTGGTAGTCAGTAATATAAAGGAAGAACGTCCCACAGTGACGTTGACTGTTGTATCAGTGCTGGGAAATGTATCAGTAGTAAAAACAAACTGGAAGAGTATCTGGCTCTGCTGAGCGTCACTGCTGTGGCAGTGGTGTGGAAGGGGGGAAGAAAAAGTGCCCGGCTGGGCGTCTCTGCGGCTGCAGAGGTGTGTGGAGGTCAGTACTATAGGTCTCCACAGAGACGTTTAACTGCTTTTGGCAGTGCTGGGCGATGTATCAGTAGTGATCATCAGTGTGGAAGAGTAACTGAGCTCGGCTGAGCGTCACTGCTGTGGCAGTGGTGGAAGGGGGACGGTGTGCTCGGCTGAGCGTCTCTGCGAGGCAGAGATGTATGGAGGTCAGTAAGAAGGGGAATACATCTCCACAGAGATGTTTAACTGCTTTGGCAGTGCTGGAGGGTGTATCAGTATTGAAATGCCTTAATGGAGGTGTGTCTGAGCTCGGCTGAGCGTCACTGCTGTGGCAGTGGTGTGGAAAGGGTAGAGCTCGGCTGGAGGTCTCTGTTGCAGAGACGAGCTAGAGGTTGTGGGAAACCTCTTTGGGATGGATGGGGAGTTGTGGAAACTCCCCCCGGAATGTGGTTCCGGTCCGTTAATCTGGGGGGGGGTTGGAAGCTTGTTAAGCTGGTTGAGTCTCTGGTGGTATAGAGACGTGCTAGAGGTTATGAGGAACCTCTTTGGGATGGATGGGGAGTTGTGGAAACTCCCCCGGAACGTGGTTCCGGTCCGTTAATCTGGGGGGGGCTTGGAAGCTTGTTAAGCTGGCAGAGTCTCTGTTGTTGAAGAGACGTGGTAGAGGTTAGTAAGAACCTCATTGCGTTGGATGGGGAGTTGTGTAAACTCCCCCCGAAACGTGGTTCCGGTCCATTGAACATGGGGGATGTGGTAGAGTAGCTAGCCATATCTCCGATAATAGAGATGTGATAAAGGTTAGGTAGAACCTCTTTAAAGTATGATAGCTGTTTTGGGAAGTTTAGTTAAAACTCCCCCCGGGACGTGGTACCGGTCTATGTGTAGGGGTGCAAGCTCTGCTAGGCTGGCTAAGTTAGCGCTATGGTGTAATGCGAGGGAGGTAGTGGCTGGATAATGTGTATGCCCGCTGGCCTTTGCGGCCGTATGGTGGCGGGTATTGTGAAGAATTTATCTGTAGGATAAATGAGGGAGTAGGAGTGAAGAAGAGAATGGTAGGATGTAGGTTTCGAGGAATGTATGGTTTGTTATGAGTGTTGATGATGGCTGCAGAGTGTCAGCTGGGCTTCTCTGAGGTGATGGTGGCTGAGGCGAATGTAAGACCTGAAAGCGTTGGAGGACCCACGACCGAGTGTTTGTATCTGTTGTTGGGAGAGGCCGTTGTGGGCTGCTGTGGTGGCTGCTCCTATCCTAAATGAATGAGCAGAGAATGGCTCTGGAGGGAATCCTGAAATGCGGAGGACCTCCTTCAGGTGGTTTTGGAACCAGAAGCGAGTTACTGGATGATTAGCGTCATCAGTAAAAAGCGAGGCATGGGGGTTTTTGTCTAATGATCTTCTATAGTGTATGAATGCTAAGAGGGTTTGGAATGGTTGTGTGGGAGAGGGTATATCGAAAATGTATATGGAGTGGCCTTTGCGCATCTGGTCTGTTTTGCTTTGCTTGATGAAGAAAGCAAGAGTCCCCTTATCCAGGATGGTTAGATCGGATATAGTGGGGTGGATAGAGGGGTTGAATAGAGATGTTATGGTGATTTCAGAACATCTCAGGAATCCAAAAGAATGCTAGTGTGAACATAGCATCTAGAGTACGTGCTGTATGGGAGGATTTGTATCCTTTGCGAAGGGTGTGAATGCACTTGGTGAGGATGTGAAGTGTAATGGGCTGTCTGGTGTCTGGGGGGGATGGGTGTGACTTTGGATTCCTTTAATGAGCAAAATCGTTTGTGCATTCGTGATGGCGTCTACAGTGGAACCATAAATCAGTTTGTGAAAAAACTGGATGCCACTTAGGTAGCTTCTGATGGAGCTGGCTTGCATGTTTTTTGCGGTGTGTAAATGAGAGATGAAAGAGGTGATAGAGAGGAGAGAAAAGTCGGGAAAAGGAGTTTTAGCCAGAGAATGGAATTATTTAAAAGTATTCCATGCTGTAAGATACGATCTCTGGGTCCTGGGAGCCACTGCCTGGAGGATGAGTGAGATGGATGTTTCCCGGAGGTGATGCAGAGGATGGTTTATGGCAATATCGTCTCTGCATAGTGAGGAACAGGTGTTGGATGGGGGTCTGCCTCTGGCACCAATAGCCGAAATTTCATCGTATCTAGTTTAGTTCATTCACAATTCAGAGTCCATTCTTAATCTCTCAAGAGAGAGGGCGGGACCGTTGGATGGTGGTGCTTCACTTTCAGCTATTGGCTCAAAAGAAGTGTCAATCAAACTGCGGCGGCCATTTTGAATGTTTGTTATGACTGGAGGCGCTACTGGACGCACTTCCAGAGTAGTATGGATGATAACGATGCATTTAGTGGATGTTTATCGACGTAAGAATAAGCTGTGGACTAAAGTTTGCCGATTGCGATGCCTGGACTTTTGCAGTCGAATTACTTCATGTTTTTAGGATGATATGGATCTGTGGACAGGCAGGATGTTTAAGGTGAGTTCTTTGTATACCCTATTAGCACTGGTCTCGTCTTATGAATCCACTGGCTTGCATGGTTTGGGATCTGTGAAGCTGTGCATCGATGGAATGCTCTTCAGTGTTTGGACTCTCAGTAGTGATTATAAACCCACACTGACCTGAGCTAACTGAATTGAACAGTCTCTGAAAATTGGACTGACTCTGATTCGATTCACTATATTCTTTCACGAGAAGCTGTTTTGGCACAATTTACGTTGTATAGGTGCTATAAAAATAAAGATGAATTGAATTGAAAATGTTTAGTCTGTGTTTGCGAGTGGTTGTTTTAAGGCGAGGCTTCCCTTTGGAGCGTGCGATGTACGTTACCACTGATGTACCGCTGGCAGAGAGCGGTGAGGGTTTAGTTTCCTTGCAATGGCTTTGATCGCTGCTTGAATGTTTGTAAGCTGTGTTGTTGTTGTTGTTGTTGTTGTTGTTGTTGTTGTTGTTGTTGTTGTTGTTGTTGTTGAAGATGCAGTAGCAAGTAGCGCCGAGCAGTGTGTTCTTCAAATCGAAGATGACTGTAGTGAGAAAACCCCGGCTCTTTATAGTGCGCCAGGGATCATCTGATTGGACGGACATGAGTGGTTCATGAGTAACCAGCCGTGTTCAATCATAATCACGTGCTCCTCTCGAAATTTAGTTTATGACTAAACCCCATTTTGTAAATGAACAGTTCCAAAAAAGATGAACAACAGTTTCAAAACAGTCATCACAAAACGAACAGTTGGAGGAGATATCACTTTTATATTTTTTCATATAATGACGGGTCGGATAGAATTTATGAATTATTTTATAAGAAATCTCTTTTACTTTATTTTTGTAGTGCAAGTTATAAGAAAATAGTAGTAGCAAAAAATGACATGCCTTTTGTACAAAACTAACAAATAATATGGATATCCCTGATATTCAAAATCCTTATATATGTGCTAACAACAATTAAACATTAACCAAAAGACCGTCAACAAACCATCAAGATATCCACTGATTAAAATATAAACAATACCTTGTGCTCTTCATCAGCCAGGAGCTAAAAGTGGGATAAAACCTTTTTGACTGCCTTTGAGTTCGTTTTCACAGAAAACGCTCTGTGATGTTAATTTACATAGCACATTTCAAAAACAATGATAATTTGAAGTGCTTCACATAAATAAGAGGATTAAAAAGAATCATAAAAGAATCTCAAAATAAACACAAGAAATAAAAACAGAATTCAAATGATTAAAACTGATTCAAATGTATAAAACAGGTTGAAAAAGAGAAAGATACTAAATGTGTGTGTATGTGTAGTTATTACTTTTTATTTGACCTTTTTTTCTTGTCTATTATCAGGTGGAGAATGGGAAAACACAATAAGCAGGTTCAGGTCTTATCCATCTTCCTCATTATGTGCGGAATAAAATTGAAGGATGAAGGTGTATATCCAATACACACACACACAATTGATAACATAAATGTCTAAATCTGTATTAATATTTTGGTACTAATACTTGTTTTATAACTCTCTCTCTCTCTTATTGCTTCAGTAACTGCTGTCAGTCTGTGGGGGAAGAAGGTGGATTTCATGCAGAATAACTGCAGTTACTGGGAGCTAAAAAAAGAGCACAAACTCCCGACCCTGAAAGCGCTCAGTGTGTGTGTGAACATAAAGAAGAAGCTGGGCAATTCAGACTGGACCGCCTTCATGTACCTGCACCCAGATAAGACACACACAGAGCTGGGAATGCGGGGTTATGGATCAGAGCTCCACATCACAATGTTCGGCAGGGTCTGGATCACCCCCGAGGATCTGTCTTTGCACAACTGGCACTCCATTTGCATGACCTGGTCCAAGTCTATGACAAAGCCAAAAGCCTACGTCAACGGGACTGAGGTGGTTTTATATCCTCAGTCTAAAGACGTGGCTCTGCACCCGGACTGCTGCACTGTGGCCGCTGGTGGCACTTTGACTTTAGCGGTGGCTCACTTTTTTGTGAATGACAAGTTCGATATCGAGACTGGCACTGATCTGAAGGGCAGCATAAGTCTGTTCAGGGTGTGGGGACATGTGCGCAGCGCTCAGGAAATTTCAGAAATGGCCTGCTATGATGGAGATGTTCTCCACTGGGAGGAACGAATCTGGAATAAAGTCAAGAACTGTCAGCCTGTACAAGATGTCACGCAAGAGTGTGGTAAGAGCCACAAACATTACTAATAAATATTGGTTAATAATGGGATTAGAATGTCTACTGCAGGTTCCCATACATTGGTTGGTGGTGATAGTGGTGGTGATGTAGCCCAACCAGGTGTTTCAAATTGTACCACAAACAATCAACTATAAAAATGACCTAATTTAAAAGTTTACTGAATTTTAATACTGTGTTATTACCTGAATGATCCACATACAGTATTTCATTTTATTTGATTTTTGTCATAGTATTTTATGAGTCCCTTGTTTGTTCTGAATGGTTAAACTGCCACCTGTTCTTCAGAAATCGAAAAATTAAGTCCCAGGATAGATTTTCAGCATTTGTTTGTATTTTAACCCTTTCCAAAACTGACTTTATGAATTTAAGATAAATCTTCTCAAACTGAGGGACTCGCATGCAATGATGCACTCTTTGATGTTCTATATCTAGATTTTTTTGTGAAATATTATATATATATATATATATATATATATATATATATATATACAGTTGAAGTCAGAATTATTAGCCCCCCTTTGAATTTTCTAAAATTTCAAAAGGAAAATTTCACAGTATGTCTGATAATATTTTTTCTTCTGAAGAAAGTCTTATTTGTTTTATTTCGACTAGAATAAAAGCAGTTTTTAATTTTTTAAAAAACATTTTAAGGTCAAAATTATTAGCCCCTTTAAGCTATATATTTTTTCGATAGTCTACAGAACAAATCATTATTATACAATAACTTGCCTAATTACTCTAACCTGCCTAGTTAACCTAATTAACCTAGTTAAGCCTTTAAATGTCACTTTAAGCTGTATAGAAGTGTCTTGAAAAATATCTAGTCAAATATTATTTACTGTCATCATGGCAAAGATAAAATAAATCAGTTATTAGAGATGAGTTATTTAAACTGTTTAGAAATGTGTTGAAAAAATCTTCTCTCCATTAAACAGAAATTGGCGAAAAAATTAACAGGGGGGCTAATAATTCTGACTTCAACTGTATATATTTATATAAACTTTGTGTATATACTGTATGTACAGTGTACACCCCCTTTTGAAAATCAATATTTTTATCCATTTCTCAGTGAATATAGCTAATATATTTTTGGTGCATTTTAACAAAACAGTTTTATTAAACAGTTGCATCTATAAAAATAAGAGTTTGGTCATCTAACTCTTTAGCATTAGAAACATAATGCATTTGAGCAATTCCAGTTTTATGGATGTGACATTTGCAGTAAAAACTCAAAACATAAATTTACATAGAAAGTATATGTTGCATTATATTGACACATCTGTTTATATTTTACAAAACAACTAACCACAAAGTTTTGGGATTAGAAAAATATCAATTTGTAAAAAAAATTTATACTTTAAATGAGGAAAATAAACATGTGTTATGGATGTGACAAAAAAAGTTTGCGAGTTTACAGTATACAACATGCTTTGTAGAAATTCTGTCAATTAAACTGCACAACTTGAAAGAAACCATGTTAATCAAACCGATATGAGTTGGCTCACTATAAAACAAAAATGATTTATTTTATTTTATTTGACATTTTTGCTTTTATGAGGAAAAAGTGTCATTATGGATGTGACACTTTTCCGTTATGGATGTGACAGCTGTGAAATTGCCACTTGTGTGATTTTGGTAAATTAAATATAATAGTTTGAAACATTGACAGATACATTTATGAGTATTTTTAAAGTACTGTAAAATACTTGCTTACCCAAAAAAGCCAGAAACGGTTTACTTAATTTTTTTCATGGCAAGGTTGACATTTGCATGGAATTGCTCATTTAAATTCAAATGAGTTACTGCATAACTCTATAACTTTATAATATATATAAAATTGATAACACAATTTATTATTTTTATGTTTATCTTGATTTTTCCTGTTTATAAAACTACTTGGGTGTAGTACAGTATACGTATTTATGGACTGTGATCTTACATTTTTTGTTAGATTAGTTCCAGTTTCAGCTTTGATACTGACCAATCTAATGTACAGTATATAAACAAATGTACTATTGTAAGTATCCTATAGAAAATATTATTTAAAAGAAAGATCTGTGACCAAAAGTTAACCACCAAACTAAGCAAACAGATAAGAGCCTCCAGTTGGATAATGTCTGTATGGGTATTTATGTTTTAGCTGGTAACAAGTTATTTAACCCTAACTGATTCAGAGAATAACCTCTCATTTCTTAAACAACATCCCGTGGTTGTGGAAAAGATCTTGAAAAGATTCATCTGTGTTAGGAAAAAAAACTATATTTCAGGGTCAAATTATTAGCATGCATCAAGCAAAGAAATCAAGTTAATAACTGTCCAAAGCATTATTAAAAACTGTAAGGATAGTGGAGAATCGTCTTTAAGCAAAAAATGTGTTTGGGAAAAAAATCTTGAATGATCGAGATCAGCAATCATTTAAATTTCTGGTGAAATCAAATGGTAAAAAAACAACATCAGAACTGATGGCTGTGTTTAATAGTGAAAGTAAGCATATTTTCACATGCACAAGACAAAAGGAACCTAAGGAATAGAGACTGAAAAGCTGTGTAGCTTATATAATATATTGAAACGATGCCATGGTAAATGCATTCTGTAATAAACAAAGTCCAAGTCAAAGTCCAATGATATATTAGAATGCAAGATGTTTTTGCACGGGCAGTGTATATATATCATAGAGCTGCTGAATGCTTGATTCTGATTGACTGATGAACATTCTACTGTAGGAACTGCAATTTGCTTTTCAGGGAAACGCACAGCTAAATTAGCTCCAGGCAGGTCTTAACTGCATTACAGTTCCATATCTCTACGTCGAATGATTTAGGATATTTCACAGCATACAGCTTTTAAAAATCGAATTAAATAAAAAGAAAAGAAAATTGCAATTGCAACAATTTGTTGCATTTTGAGTTGTATTGGATGCTAACTTTTATATATAAATATAATTATACTGGGGGCCCCACGGTGGCGGAGTGGGTAGCACAATCACCTCACAGCAAGAAGGTCGCTGGTTCGAGCCTTGGCTGGGTCTGTTGGCATTTCTGTGTGGAGTTTGCATGTTCTCCCCGTGTTTGTGTGGGTTTCCTCCGGGTGCTCCGGTTTCCCCCACAAGGCCAAAGACATGTGGTATAGGTGAATTGGGTAAGCTAAATTGTCCGTAATGTATGTGTGTCAATGAGTGTGTATAGATGTTTCCCAGTGATGGGTTGCAGCTGGAAGGGCATCCGCTTTGTAAAACATATGCTGGATAAGTTGGCGGTTCATTCTGCTGTGGTGACCCCAGATTAATAAAGAGACTAAACCGAAAAGAAAATGAATGAATGAATAATTATACTGGGTTCATACTGTAGAAAACCTGGAAAAGTCATCGAATTTTGTCAAGTCCGTTTCCAAGCCTAAAAGTTTTGGAAAAACAGATAAACCCAAAATGTTTTGGAAAAGTCATGGAAGTTTAGGTCTTATGAAAACACAAGCCAACATTTCTAAAAATATTCAGAATGACTGCAAGATATTTTCTAAAAGCTATTTTACAAATATAAAAATAAACAAACTACATTGATTGTCACATATTTTTTTGATATGCTGTGATAAATTTGATTAAATAAATTTTACCACGTGTACATAGACATTACATGACACAATAGGTCATAAATATTTACCTGAAAGTTTTGGAAAAGTCCTGGAATTTTAGTAGTAAAAATGTGCATGAACCCTGTGTATATTATACAGAGTTTTAATGGTTTGTTTTTTTACCTAACACAATGTCCTTTTATTCCAGACTGGCCTTTTTATGAAGTAAAACTGGTGCTTCTCATTCTCCGTGAAGACGGAAACAAAACACATGATTATGATGCTAAAGAGGTTGCACACCAGTTGGTGAGCATCAGAAAACATAATGAATTTTCACTGCTGCTATTTCTGGGAAAAGGCTAAATGTAAGTAATAAAATGTTTCCCTTCTCTTAGCTAACTCAAGCATTAGCAGAGTTGGAATTGTGGCCGACATACATATATTTGAACAGTGTCCGAGTGTTTCCTAAAGGAGGGTAAGAGTATGTGGTATCTTTCCAAACACAGTACAAATGTTTTTAGATCAAGATCAATTTACTCTCGTCTTTTAACAGCTCTCATACAGACCACAGTGGAAATCCAGAGGTATGCACTGGTGTTAAAATTATTATTACGTTTAAAAAAAACAAAATCCACATGCTCATCAATATAACAAGATGATTTTCTCTTTTCAGAAGAGATCCATAACGCTGTGGTCCACCATGCCGGGACTCAGCCAGTGAGTTCTCTTGGAAATTCAGTTTTTCATTTATTTTTTACAATCTGCAAGATCCTATAAAGGGCTTTAAAATGTGCATTTTATTTATTTGATGTTTAATGTAATCTCAACTGAACCATCACAACTTAGGACAGGGCAGGACATATAGTACCTCCTCCCCTTTTAAAAAAAAACAACCAATAGTGTTTGGTTTTTAATCACAGCTCTGCCAGTGAGAATAGTTGAGCTCAAGCGCAATAAATGAAAAGCGAATGAGAAGAGTCTTGAAGGGGGTGGGACTTGCCAGACACTATTTGATTCGTCCGAACATTTCAGTAACATTTCAGAACATTAACCTCCTAGGGCTTGAGTGTCAGCACATTTTAGTTCTTAAGTGGCTATTTAATTCATTCATTCATTTTCTTGTCGGCTTTGTCCCTATGCGGGGTCACCACAGCGGAATGAACCGCCAACTTATCCAGCACGATTTTACGCAGCGGATGCCCTTCCAGCCGCAACCCATCTCTGGGAACTTCCACACACACATTCACACTCATACACTATGGACAATTTAGCTTACCCAATTCACCTGTACTGCATGTCTTTGGACTGTGGGGGAAACCGGAGCACCCGGAGGAAACCCACGCGAACCCAGGGAGAACATGCAAACTCCACACAGAAACGCCAACTGACCCAGCCCAGCCGAGGTTCGAACCTGCGACCCAGCGACGTTCTTGCTGTGAGGCAACAGCACTACCTACTGCGCCACTGGGTTGCCCCGGCTATTTAATGAATGTTTTATATTTTGTTACAGACATACAGTGTCATCCTGCAACTGTTTTGCAGCATATGAAATGCCCCAAACCCTATTTTTAACTGTCCAAAATGGGAAAAAAAAGGTTGTTTTTACTCTCTGATAGTCAAAGCAAGTTAAAAAAAATCTATGTTATATATGCATTAAAAAATAGTCAGTAAAAAGAGTTTTATGTAAATTCGGACTACGAGTCCACATATATAGACATAATTTTTCTCTAAAAGTACATCATATCAAAAGATGATGCTTAGATTTTTATTCTAATTAGGTTCCAATAAGCCCAAATAGCAAAGAGAAATAAAAAATGCATGTAAAAAAAAACACCTTGGGCCTGAAGAGGTGAGTATGAGGGGGGAAAATCATTGATCCATTCAGGTGGAAGTGAAAAACCGCAAGCTTTGATATTTATATCTTCTAAATGCAAGTTTTGTCACTGTTTTGGAGAACACTAGCTTTGATATTAACATCCCAAAAAAAAAAACATTATTTTAATTTCACCTTTAAGTTGATTTAACTGGATCATAATTATGCTTTTTACATTTTCAACTTCCTTTAGTACATGTGTTTTGAGCATTAAAAGCACAAAGTCCACTCTAAAGTAGGGTTTTATATATGTATATATATAGCATTATTTAAGAAAATCTGAGTTCTTTGTGTACAGGAATGCATAATATATAATAATATCCACCCCAGAATTGATTTAATTCCCTCCAAAGCATGATGTAAAAGATTTCAATGTGAATATTAGATTATTAAAATGACAAAGCATTACAACGCATGGTGTTGATTTGCTTTTTGTTGCTAGAGTAAATGAGACCCAAGCTGCAAACATCGCAGACATCTTTGAAAATCTTGTTTAAAGAAGCATAATAACATCCCTTTAAGTCTATCTGTGTTCATTCATTCATTCATTTTCTTGTCGGCTTTGTCCCTTGCGGGGTCGCCACAGTGGAATGAACCACCAACTTATCCAGCATGATTTTACGCAGCGGATGCCCTTCCAGCCGCAACCCATCTCTGGGAACTTCCACACACACATTCACACTCATACACTATGGACAATTTAGCTTACCCAATTCACCTGTACTGCATGTCTTTGGACTGTGGGGGAAACCGGAGCACCCGGAGGAAACCCACGCGAACGCAGGGAGAACATGCAAACTCCACACAGAAACGCCAACTGACCCAGCCCAGCCGAGGTTCGAACCTGCGACCCAGCGACGTTCTTGCTGTGAGGCAACAGCACTACCTACTGCGCCACTGCGTTGTCCAGTCTATCTGTGTCTTTATCCTTAATATTTGACATGCAGAAGTGGTATTAAAAATGACATTTATATTAATTAGAAATAGGTACAGATAGTTTGATGTCATGCTTGTGTTTCTTTGTAGGTTTGACTGTGTGGCTCACATTAACGTGATTCCTAAGGCTGATGTAGGAAAAATACAGGAAGAAGTCTCCAAGGTCCTCGCCAAGGATCGTGAAATAGACCACTACAGAATATCTACAGATCCCAGCTTCATCTTCATATACCCTCTTGGTAAATTTCAGTTTGGTTTTATATCTTTTAAGACCAGATTTGATCAAATGGTTTATACCAGATGTCGAATTTGACATACATGACCCTACTCAGTGCATGTTTTGCAACATTCCTCGTTCTGTTAAATTTATTTTATTGGACTGTCCTTCTGATAATGTTTGTAGAAGAGCTTTTATAATGTGAGCTCACTTAAAGAATTATTTCAAAAAAGCTTTGTTAAAGTAGATTTTAGAATTTTGTCATATACAGAATGTACAAATCTGATTTAATATGACTTGCATTTGTTTGATTGAATGGTTTTTATTGTATTTATTATTATATTGGTATCATTCTGAATTGTTTTTGCAGAGAAGATAGCCAGTGAAGTTCACATGGCATAAAAGAAAAGATACAATATGATACGATACGATTCTGTCTTGGTAAATCATAGTCCTGAGGCTCTTTCACATATAATGAAATGAAAACTACCTGTAAATTGTGGAGAGATCTTGTGTAAACAAGCCCTTTTTATATACAAATATACTGAAAAATTAATCTAACAATTTTCCAAAATGAGAACAGCACATTTTTAATATACTGGTTAAGCCATTATGGTAATTTACACCAGTTCACTGGTACAGTATTACTGTGTGAAATTGGCTATAATCTATATCCAAATCAACATTATTCCATGTTTTCTGATTATAATGATTATTAATACATTTAATATACACCTTCTAATCCTTTTTTTTTTTTACACTTCAAGACCATCTCTTGCCAGATCCAGAAACAAAACCTACCATAAAAGTGACCACATCTTTTCCTCCAACAACTCAAACAACAGCATCCACAACTCTTGAGCCGATGACTACAACCATTACTGCAAAAACAGAAAGCACAACAGCCATACAAATGGAAACAACGACAGTTATTTCATCCTCAACTGAAACAACAAGTATGTAGAGAAAATTTGGCCCTGTTTTCCCCTGGTATTAACATGCATTTTCACTGATGCAATCACAAGTTGTCAGCTAAGATGCATTAACATTTTCATTTAGTATTTAAATGCATTCAAATGCATCTCCTTGGATCTTATCGAGTCCCTTCACTTTGAATTGAATTGAATTGAATTCTCCCCATGTTCGCATGGGTTTCCTCCGATGCTCCCCCAGTGCTCCGGTTTCACCCACAGTCCAAAGACATGCGGTATAGGTGAATTGGGTAAACTAAATTTGCCATAGTATATGAGTGTGTTCGCGTGGGTTTCCTCCGGGTGCTCCGGTTTCCCCCACAGTCCAAAGACATGCGGTACAGGTGAATTGGGTAAGCTAAATTGTCCATAGTGTATGAGTGTGAATGTGTGTGTGGAAGTTCCCAGAGATGGGTTGCGGCTGGAAGGGCATCCGCTGCGTAAAATCGTGCTGGATAAGTTGGCGGTTCATTCCGCTGTGGCGACCCCGCAAGGGACAAAGCCGACAGGAAAATGAATGAATGAATGAATATGAGTGTGTGTGTGAATGATAAAGTGTATGGCTGTTTCCCAGTACTGGGTTGTGGCTGGAAGGGCATCCGCTGCATAAAACATATGCCAGAATAGTTGGTGGTTCATTTCGCTGTGGCGACCCCTGATAAACAAAAGACTAAGCCAATGAAAAATGAATGACTGAATGAATCTTGATACCCAGGTTTCCCTTTAAGTTCACTTTCCAAAAGCAATATAACCACATGTTCTCTTTGACTACACATGGAAGTGGTCTTAAGCTCTAAATATGAGCTTCAATTCTATTTATTGTCATCTATTTGCAATAGCCTTGTACACTTTTAATTTTGAATAAGCCCACCCAGCCACTTTCATGCCATTATAAACATTATAAAACTTTCATTGTGTTTTTTGAACAACTAAAGAATGCTTAAATCTGTTAAACTGACTATATTTTGATTAAATTACATTATTTATGCTGTAAAGGAAACCTTTTGAAATCGAAGACAGTCTATCAACCTTTTACCTGAAGTTTATCAGTGGTTAAAAAACACTTCCATGCATGAAGCCCTTATGGATTGTCGAAACCTCGTCTTAATGTCAGGTGTTAACAGGGCCTATTGGTATCCATTTGTCTTTTACATTCACAGCTATATGCAATTCCACATTCTCTAAATCTTTATCTTTTTTTTATCTCTTCAACAGTTCCAAGCTCCACGCCATCCATTCAAACAACTCTGGCAGAAAGCTCCTCGACGCTTAAAGGAACAACTCTTTTATCCTCCACAACAACTCTTGCAGTAAACACAACTGCATGCATTTCTACAGTTTTACCTGAAGGAAACAAATCAGGTCAAGAACTGTGTATTTATTATTATATAAGCCATGCTTTTCAGTCTCATTATTGCCCTCAGAATGTGTGACATACAATGTCTCTTTTCTGAAACCAGATATTTTTTTCAAGGTCAACGTCAATGTGACCATTAAAGGCCCTGGTGAACCCAAGAATATCATTCAACTCTGGGTAAGATCTCAACAAAGCAAGCTTGAATGTCAAAGAGAAAGCAAAAATCGAATTTTAATTGTGTTTTTGTTATCACTGTAGCTTAACGATACTCTTTCTAGTAAAGGAATATCAGTGTTGAACTTCAAACTCGTTCCCTCTTCATCACACACACGAAAACGAAGGTTAGTCAGTATTAATATACAATGCAAAAAACAGCCCAAATCGAAGACAAACATTCACATGTCTGATTTGTATTTGCAGTGTGGATACAAATGCATTCACAGTGGATAGAAAGGTACAAGCTTTCAAATGTTACAGCAAGACCATTTTAAAGGCAAATTCTATGTAAGTAAATGGAAAGTGAGCATGTTTAAATTGCTGTATATCTTGTCTTGCAGGGTCCCTTGCACTCAGGCACAAGGTGAGATCTTTATTACAAGACACAGCAAGTGACATAAACATAATAATAAATAAAAATTATTGAAAATGTACATGAATTTATTGTGGTTATCTGATATGACTTATTCCCAGGCACAGCTGTGTCTTTCATGCCCGGGTAACAACGTCCTCAAACATCACAGAGACACAAATACTGATTCATGGGCTTCTGGAGAAAGCATACTGCAGAGGATTTGCATGCTTGGATGCCAAACCTGAGGATATTTTAATTTCTTACATCGGTATGTGCTACATATATATTAAAAATAAACATTTAATTTAAAAGTTGTCTGAATATATCTCTTTCAATGTCAAATACAGTGCCCTGTCCTGAGCACAACCATTACACCAGACAGGGGCTTTTCAGATGGCCCCAAACAGTGGCTGAGCACAACATCTCCCATCCCTGTGAGGGAAATCCTAGTAAGACAGCATACCGGCAATGGTAAAACTCTTAAACGTTTCATTTGACCAAAACAGAAATCATGTTTTAAATTGCTTCATGCTTTTTATTATTATATTCATTTTTATATATACAGTTGAAGTCAGAATTATTATTAACAGCCCAGGCTCATTAGAAATATGTACCTCAGGCTACATTTTTGTAAAATAAAATACGTTGCTCTGGGGACATTTTGTTGCATGTTTCATGAGATACATCCACTAGAGGGCACTGTCTGCATTTTTTGGGAATCTGAAGTATGTTACTTAGGGCAGGGATGCTCAACCGGTGGGCTACGAGATTAAATCTCAATATTATACTATAATTGTATTATTTTATTAATATGCTATATTAAAACGATCGAAGTAATGCACTTTCTACTATACTCTGATTGATTACTTCAAACTTGGCGCAAAAACAGCCTCATGATCACATCTGCAACTAGTACACATAAGTCTGTTCATTCACAAACTATGTGTGAAGTAAAAGTGAAAGTCTCTCTTTGTGTATTTTGTGTAAACTATTTAATTTATCGGCATAGTTGTCCAAATTAATGTCCTGTGACTGTTTTATAACAGACGCCGGCCCATACAGGAGGATCTAGCGAGGCTCAATGGTGTTTCTGCCATAGAATGTAAAATAAATTTGCATATGCATATAAGCATCAGATGCGCTCTGGCAGAGCTGTTCACTGTTCTGGCAGCGATCTCCCAATAATATCCAGCTGCAAACCCAAACGCCATCAGATTGACGTGTTTCAACAGATTTAGAGCGTTTTACTGTACTTTACATTCGTCTATATATTTATGAATAATAGATATTTAATAGTATTCAGTCAGTCCAGTTTAAAGCAGATGCTGGTCTTCTGCAATCTCCCTGTTGACCTGTGGTTTTCTTTGAATCTGTCTATGTAAAAAAAAAAATAAATTATATATATATTATGATATATACACACACACACACACACACATGTTTAAATGAGCATTTCATACAAACATTTTAGAGAAAAACATTTTAGAGAAAATGTCAGACAGGTGGGCCTTCAAAAATTGATCGGAGAAAGAAGAGGCCTCGAAATGAAAAAGACATAGAACCCCTGACTTAGGGTACATTTTGTTGTACATTTCAGATACACATCTTGTATACGTTCATGAGAAGAAGAACGAGACAGTACTGTCAACATAAAGGCTTTGATTTAAGAAGGGTAACGCTCCGGTTACTAAGGTAACCACCGTTCCCCGAGGGGGGGAACGGAAATGCTATGTGGAAACTTCCACTATGAGGATTTCATTCAGAAAGCCAATCATCTGAAAGAGTATGTAAATGGGCCAATGAAATGCCAATGAGTTGGCAGCTTCAGCTTGCGCAGATGATGCTCGTTGCAATTAATTTGGCTATAAGAGCACAGTGCGAGCAAAGCCAAAGCATCATTTTTTTAGCGGAAGGGACTTTCACCTCAACAGCTAAGGGGCAAAGATTATTATTAACCCCCCCCCCCCCCCCCCCCCCCCCCCACTATAGTGAAATGTACATGTATGGAAAACGGCAAAATGATTGAACCTTACCTTCACCCCCGATGAGAGGTTTGCCAGGCAAAAGAGAGCGTGAGCGCACCTGCGTCACCTTCCAACGTGTTCCCTGGCCCTTACTTATCCCACTTCAACAGAAGATTTACAGATTTAGATATATTTTTCAGGAGTCGCAAATGCGTTTAGATAATTTCTAGGACTTTAATACGACAGTACATTGGGAAAGCGTGCAGTCCTGATAGGGAGGATGCTGCGGAGGCCACCTGCTACCCAAGTGGGGAGACTGGTGGCGAGAGAGCATATGGACTAGCCCTGAGAAGGGGGAGTACGCATATGAATATAAGATGGTTAGCGGTGAGGGAAGACACGGGTCCGCCTGTGAGGGGGGACTGCACCATCGCAGTATAAGTATATGGGATTGCCTAGTGGGGATCGCACATAGCGGGCACCTATACCCAGAACGTGGGCTGACCAGCGGGCATACCCACAACGTAACGGGCCAGCGCCTGACTCCTCCGCTGAGTCAGATGCTGGGGGCCTCGGAGGAATATCTGCAGGGTTCGCCAAGCAGGGATCTTTACTGACAGAGCGAAAAAGCGCATGTATCTCTGTGTTAGAGAGAATGGCGCAGCAAGCGTTTTACAACAGCTAACCGAATTTCTCATTCACAGCGTGAGGAAATCGGCTCCCCTCAAGATGAATAAATCTTGCAATAGGTGTCGCCCAGCCCGCAGCTCTACAATGTCTATTAGAGAGGCGCTGCGTGCTAATGGCCAAAAGGATGCGCGCTTCGAGGAGCGTGCTTTCACTCCTGGGGGACACGGCTCGCCCTGGCTCAGATGAGCGAAGGAGATAGCATTCACTATTCAGTGGGTATGTTCCAACCTCTGTTTGGATACGGCACTTCCCTTCTGCCGATCACCAAAACAGAAAAAAGAGCTGAGTACGGTCCGTATAACACGCGCGAAGGAAACAGCAAATAAAGGGGCTGGGTCTGCCTCCTCCGTGGGCAGCACTTGCAGGTTCACTACGAAGCTGAAAGAATGCTGTAGGAACCTATGGCACCTAGGTGGGTCAGGGATTTAAAAACAGTTTATGTCATAATAACTTGAGTGCATCAGTATTAGTAAAATATAATAAATATCAAGCATAGTATAAATAAATCCTAATGTTTTTCTGGCAAGTAACAGTATTCAGATTCAGAAACTGAGTTGTCAAATGTAAAATAACAGTGCAAAAAGACTTGACAATCAATATTATTAACTTAGCAAATAGCATTAATGGATAATTTTTTCTCCAACCACACACTTTATCGTCTCTCTGTTCTCACAACATCTGCTGCTAAAGATTAAGAGAGGCTTTTTAGCTGTTAAATATTGCTGCTAATGCCATAAATTGTGTATCTAAAACCAAAACACCTTCAAATTGTAGTAATTACTTTAAATCATTGTAACATTTCCACTTCATAGCTGCCTGTCTGCTCTGCTTAATGGGACATTGATGACAGCATGTTATCGGACCATAAATCTTTCGAGACTCCACTGTCAGGGGTTATTGCTCTTAATCGCTATCTCTCAAAAGAGGAAGCCATCTAATTTAATATTTGAGGAGGCTGCTGTAAACCAATTAATCACATGTATGTTCCAGATCATTAAAGTCAGAACTGTTTGCATGATCGATTTCATTGCAGAGGTTAAGCAATTTCTTGTGTCTCCACAATGTTCCAGGTTTATTTACAGCCATAAAAGGGGTGAACAGCTTCAACCTCTAAACTTAAGAGCATTATATAATATTGAGCATCTCAAAGTCGAGCAGCACTCAACAGTTTGTGATCATTAATAGGGGAGAATTCATCAATTGATTCAAACTATTTTCTCCAAACAGTTATCTGGATGCAGACTCAAACAGTGCTCTCTGGACGTCTCCAGACCTGGGGCAGTGTCAGGTTGTAGTCCACAGTGTGTCAGATCTGGAGGACATCACAGTCACTAATGGTAAACGCTTCTTAAGAGTTTTCAAATTACATGTTTTCGGAAGTAAACATAACAATAGCCTGATCATGTCATTCACAGAAGAAATTATTTTAGAAATGATACTTTCCAGATATTTTTTATCCTGTGTCGTAGTGTTATGTCAGGTTACAACAGCGTTTGTGTATATACAGTGGTCAACATATATGAGTACACCCCTCACAAATCTCTCATTTAAATTTATTTTTTTCTATAGGAAGCTTCACAATGTTATATTTGTGCATGTACATTAGATTAGTCAGTACTGAAGCCAAATCTGGAGCTTATCTAACAAAATAATGCTAATGGTCCAAAATTACATACAAAATACACCCAAATTAATATGTTAGGGGAAAATATTAAATACAAAAAAGATCAAAATTCAAGAGAAACAAAACATTTTGTTGAAATTCTGTAGTTTGTGATTTTTTTTTTCAATATTGCGCATGAATTTAAATGTATTCTTTTTCTATTTCTGAAGATGTTTGGCGACTAAAATATTATTTTAATAAATATATCTGTTTTTTTCAAATGCACCGAAATATATTACCTACACTGTAAAAATGCTGGGTTTCACACAATTCCTTCATGTTGTCTTGACACAAATTGATCAAGTTAAATGAATTGCTTTTACAAATTTAAGTAAATTGAACATAAAACAATTAATTTGCCCCCCAAAAAAACTCAAGGATTGTGTTGACTCAGCTCAATTTAAATATTTAAATTTATAATTTTTTTTATTTGAGTGTATATTCACTGAGAAATGGATAAAAATATTAATTTTCAAAATAGGTTGTATTTATTTATCTTGAGCACTGTATGTACCAAATACACTCTATTGACTTTATTAGGTTCACCCCTTTTGCATTCTTCTTGGAATAGATTCAGCAACATGCTGGAAGAATTCCTCTGAGATATTGGTCCATATTAACGTGATGGCAGATGGTCTTGATCACAACTTCATCCCTTAAAGGGAGAGTTCCCTCAAAAATGAAAGTGAATTTTTTTCAAAATATATTTTTGAGTTCAACAGAAAAAAGAAACTGAAATAGGTTTTTGAACAAGTGAGGGTGAATAAATGATGGCAAGATTTCCATATTTGAGGAATTATCAATTTAAAGAATTAGTTCACTTCCAAAACGTTTACTTCTTTCTTTCTTTCTTCTTTCTTTCTTTCTTTCTTTCTTTCTTTCTTTCTTTCTTTCTTTCTTTCTTTCTTTTCTTTCTTTCTTTCTTTCTTTTCTTTTTTCTTTCTTTCTTTCTTTCTTTCTTTTTCTTTTTTTCTTTCTTTCTTTTTCTTTTTCTTTCTTTCTTTCTTTCTTTCTTTCTTTCTTTTCTTTTTTCTTTCTTTCTTTCTTTCTTTCTTTTTCTTTTTTTCTTTCTTTCTTTCTTTCTTTTCTTTTTTTTCTTTTTTTCTTTCTTTTTTCTTTTTTTCTTTCTTTTTTCTTTTCTCTCTCTTTCTTTCTTTCTTTTCTTTTTTTCTTTCTTTCTTTCTTTTCTTTTTTCTTTCTTTCTTTCTTTTGTCTTTTCTTTCTCTCTCTCTTTCTTTCTTTCTTTCTCTTTTTCTTTCTTTTTCTTTTTTCCTCTTTCTTTCTTTCTTTCTTTCATTTCTTTTTCTATCTTTCTTTCTTTTTCTTTTTCTCTTTGTTTCTTTTTTTCTCGTTATTTCTTTCTTTCTTTCTTCCTTTTCTTTTTCTTTCTTTCTTTTTCTTTCCTTCTTTCTTTCTCTTTCTTTCTTTCTTTTCTTTTTCTTTCTTTCTTTCTTTCTTTCTTCCTGTTCTCTTTCTTTCTTTCTTTTCTCTTTCTTTCTTTCTTTCTTTCTTTCTTTTCTTTTTTTCTTTTTCTTTCTTTCTTTCTTTTCTTTTTTTCTTTTTCTTTCTTTCTTTCTTTTTTCTTTCTTTATTTCTTTCTTTCTTTTTCTTTTTCTCTTTCTTTCTTTTTTTCTCTTTCTTTCTTTTTCTTTTTTTCTTTCTTTCTTTTCTCTTTCTTTCTTTCTTTCTTTCTTTTCTTTTTCTTTCTTTCTTTTCTTTCTTTCTTTCTTTCTTTCTTTTCTCTTTCTTTCTTTTTTTCTTTCTTTTCTCTTTATTTCTTTCTTTTTTTTCTCTTTCTTTCTTTCTTTCTTTCTTTCTTTCTTTCTTTCTTTCTTTCTTTCTTTCTTTCTTTCGGATGTCTTCCAAATTGCAGTTTCAGAACTCTACACAATCCAAGTCAATTGAATTGGGTGTTACCTAGCAAAAAAATAATAAAAATGAACGTATTTAATCTTGTCTTGCACTAGCTCTAAGATGCAAGCTCTTGTAGTTAAATTATACACATTTTTATTTTTTTAATAAAATTACCAATAGTTTCGCTACATCGCTGTAGGTGTATATCTTTTTGAATCTGTACTGAAACTGAAACTACTAAACACTATATGAAGGAAAACTAATCCTTATTTTCACCCAAAAATGAAATGTCCCTTTTAGATAATGCAGAAGACATTCTGATCATGATTGAGGACTTGATTCATGAGAAAAAGCATCTTGATGAGTTTGAACTCTCAACAGTACTGAATAAACTAGCGGATGTGATTAACGTTAGCACGATCACTCCTCCACTGGGAGAAGTCATTATCAACATCACGTCTGACATCCTGCAGTCTGACAGCAACCTGCTGCCTTTCACCAACAGGTGTGTGACACTGATTGCTTATTTCATTTATTTGCACAATTCTTCCAAAAGTAAAAACATTTTTTTTTATAAAATTTTAACAATAAATGATACACATTTAAAGACAAACCTGTCATGTTTAAAAATAAAAAACTACAGTACCCATGATGCTACACAGAAAATTACATCAATCAGAGAGTTGAAGCAAGCAAAGTGTGACAAAACAGATCATTAGCTCCGCCCACTCACAAATCAAACTGATCATAATTGGTCTCCCTAAATATCTAAACAGACTTGAAATATACTATTTTACAGAATATTTGATTGTATTTTTAGCAGGGCTTCATGAAATTGGATGTCTTTTTGATATTAATGCTGTTAAATATACACTTTTTCATTTCAGATTTTCTTTTTTCTTTGCTTCAAATCTAATTTTGTAATGTTTTGATTTTTCTCACCTGGTTATTGGTTCATGGCTTATAACACTTTAACAGATACATTTTATGATTCCTCCCTGTGGAAACCAATGAACGACAATAATACTTCTCTTGATGGACTTGATTTTCATTATACAATAAAAGTAATAAAACTCAAACAAATATGGTAAATGATTTCCCAGATGTGTTCATCAACGGTGAATTATACTGTGTAAATATCTGTTAAATTACATGTCAACAAATAATGCTTCTCTGTATTTGTGCAGCATTCTGAACATCACAGAGTCTGTCGGAGACCAGATGTTAGGGTTTAAAGGAGAGTCGGTCAGTTTAACAGCTCCTGCTTTGGCAATATCTGTGGTCAATATTGACCAAGGAAATTTTCACAACCTCACCTTTGGAGTTTCTTCCACTAACAAAGGCTTTAACCCTGAGGTGAGCAACTACACATTCACAGCAACTTTACTATATAGGTGATTTTTATGGTTATACAGTATTTATAGTTTATGTCTTTCAATTGCTATGAAATCTGAAAAAAATATTAAAAGTATTATTTAGCAAAGATGTATTAAATTGTGAAAACAAGTGACAATAGCAAATATGCTATAACTAATATATGTATATATTAAAGAGGTGGTCCACTACGATATCATATTTTAACCTTTAGTTGATGTGTAATGTAGCTGTGTGAACATAAACAACATGTCTGAATGTAAGACGCTGAAAGTTCAATGCAAAAGGAGGCGTTGACTTTTACAGAGTTAGCTTAGTAAAGCCTACAGCAAACAAAGTTTGGGGACTACAAAAAAATACAACTGGGTTAGTGAGTCAGGTTTTATTTTAGAGAGCAGGCGTGAGGTTCAGCTGTGTCCTTTGTGTCATTTTCTATCTGATTCAGGCTCAAACTTATACGGCTAGCAGCTACTCTGACTGACAGTATTTACAGAACAGAGGAAAAGCATGTGCTTGTAGGGGCGTGACACTTTTCCTGGTGACCTGGAACCGATCCGCAATCACAGCACATTATGTTAGCTGACCAATCAGAGCCCCTTGAGAGCGGGCCTTTCATTGGAACTAGGAAATGTGACAGTCGTTTTCATGTTAGCTGAGTAGCTGTAAATAATCAAAGTAAGATATATGAAATAATAGCAAGATTTTCTACAAGTGAAGCATGAGCACACATTTCTTTGCATCTTATAAACACAACCACCCCTTTAACACTGTATAGTATAATGCTGTATAATAAAATAAGCATCATCCCAAGGATTGAATGTTTCTGTATGTTTCTTCAAGTCCTGTTTAACAAAGATATTTTTTCAAACCTTTTTTAAAACATAATACTTTATTTACTAGCTTAAATAATAGTTTTAATTTTTGATATGAACACACTTTTTTGTAAGTGTAAACAATATTTCACTAGTTGTTTTAAAATATACTAGTATTATGTTTAAAGTTCAATTTAAAGTGCTTATCTAGGTTACTTTATTTAAATTAAGTTAATTAGGCAAATCAAAAACAGTGGTGTGTTCTGTAGCCAATCAAAAAATCAGGAATAATCAGTCTTAAGGGGAATAATAATATTGACCTTAAAATTTTACATTTACATTTTGAAATGCTTACATTCCAGCAAAACTAATATAAAAATATGACTTTCTTCAGAAGAAAAATTTTGCACATTTGTAGTGAAATAGTGAAAATTTCCTTGCCTTGTTAAACATCAAGAAAGAATAAAAAATTCACAGATGAGCTCATATTTTTGCTGTATACATTTTTCCCACCTATAGAAATATAATGAAACATATGTTGCATCTTAAAAGCAACACAATGATTAAACCTTGTGTTTTTCCTCTATAGATTTATATCAACCAAGAGCCTTTCGATGGCACAGTGGCCTTCGTTTCTCTGCCCTCTGAAATACAAGAGAGATTCCCCATCATAAACGACAGCAGCCCTCGCATTCAGTTTCAGTTTTATGGTGTTCCAACTCTCTTTCAAACAAAGGTGAAAGATTTCACTGTGTTCCACGGCTGTCAGTTTTACAGTCTTTATCTCATATATGACACATACTTTAATGCATTGGCCTCAGGATGATCCGGATGGGAAAAAACTGAACACTTTTGTGGTGTCTGCCAGTGTGACTAATGCCACAGGACCCATTGAAAACCTTAAAGAATATGTTGCAGTCACTCTACACCACCTACAAACTAAGACAGTACGTTATTAATGAATTTTTAGCAATCAAAAACATCACTGGCGGAAATAAATATGCTATCTTTGCTTATTTGACAGAAGGACCAGGATGTCCATTGTGTCTACTGGGATTTCAATAAGAATGGCAAGTCAGCCGGACTACCTGACAACATTATTTATTACTGTGTTTTTTCTCACGTTAGGTGCTGTATTTCATAGTGTGTGTGTGTGTGTGCGCGCTTGTGTGTGCGTGTGTGTGCATGTCCTGCTTTAGATGGATATGGAGGATGGAGTCCAAAGGGGTGCTGGACGTATAATATCAGCAAGGATTACACAACCTGTCTATGTGACCACATGACCCACTTTGGAGTGCTGGTGGTACGACACTGATGTGTTCCATACACAATTAACGCTACAAATCTACTTCATTAGAATTAAAATTGTTATCAATATGATATAATCAATAATATATGTTTATACTCATTTAATATTTGATATTATTTATGTGCCCACCAAGATTGCAGTCATTCAAGATTGTAAATATTAAAAAATATGTATTTATTTGATCTACAATGCATCTTTAAATGCAGCTAATAATATTAATGACTAATGAGGAATGAAATTATTAGAATAAAAATATATAAATTTTAGAATAGAAATACATGTTTTAATTCATTAACTAAGGAATAATTGATGAAGTATGTAATGTGAAATGGGACGCTGACAAGGAAGTGCGGATCCAAATGCAGGGTTTATTATGCAGAGACAGATCAGGCAAGCAACAGACATATATCAGGAGCAAACAGATATATACGGGCAATCCAGAGTCGTGGTCAATACACAGGCAAATGGTCAAAAGGCAGGCAGCATATAAAATAAACAAACAAACAAACAAGGCGAGGGTCAAGGCAAGGCAAGGCAAGGCAAACGTAATGTTGACAAAAGCAGTATAGCAAGACTCAGCAACTGGTATGTGTCTGTGCTGCTTTTAAAGTCCATGTAATCAGTTCTGAACAGCTACAGCTGTGTGTGTTAGCAATCAGTGGGAAACCAGAACAGGTGTGAGTCTGTGGTGCGTGACTGAATCTTGTAGTCCATATATCAGCAGATTTAGTTCTATGCGATCTGTGAGTTCACCAGAGATCTGTAAGGATTAGATCGCTGGTGATTGTGACAAAGTTAAATATCAAGGTTCCATTTATTTGATCGTAAATACATATGAATACAGATAATATTAAAAATAATAACGCAAACAGTATTGAATATTTTGGCTTGCTATAATGATATCTAAAAAGATTTATAATGTTAGTAATATAAATATTCTCTTATATAATATATCAAATGTTTACTTTCATTTAATATTTAACACTATTTATGTGCCAACCAAGATGTACATTCATTCAAGATTGTAAATATAAAAAATATGAATTTATTTAATCTACAATGCATCTTTGAATACAGCTAATAATATGACTCTTAGAATAAAAAAATATATAAATGTTTATTAATGAACTAATAATTAACTGATTAAGTGATTGCATTTATTTGATCAAAGATACATACATGAATACAGATAATAATAAGAATAATAACTCATACAGCATTGAATATTTAGCTTAGTTATAATAATATCTAAAAAGATTTAAAATATTAATAATATAAATATTCTCTTAGATAAAATATTTACTATTTAAATTCATTTGATCATTGAAATAATATTAAACACAATGCTAAGATTATATTTATTTGATCAATACATTTAATATGTATAATAACTAAAATTGGATTTACATATTTTGGTTTAAAAAATTGATTTTTTTACTATTTAAGGATGTGTCCAGAACTCCTATTGATGTGAAGAACGAGCGAATCCTCACTATTATCACATACATGGGCTGTGGTGTGTCTTCATGCTTTCTTGGGATCACAGTGTTAACCTACACCCTCTTAGAGTAAGATGCTTTTATAATCAGTGTTATTGAACAGAAATATACCATACAAGCATTATTATGAAATTTGCCACCATGGTTTTATATACATTTTTACATTATTTCAATAAAATGCATGTTTTATTAGTCTTTGCCATTAACATTGATGCACTGTATGTTAATGCAGGAAGTTAAGGAGGGATTACCCATCCAAAATTCTGTTAAACTTGTCTCTTGCTTTACTGGGACTGAACCTGGTGTTCCTGCTGAACTCCTGGATTTCTTCTTTTGGCAACTACGGCCTTTGCATTGCTGTAGCGGCCACTTTACACTATTTCTTACTGACTTCCTTTACCTGGATGGGCTTGGGAGCTGTGAATATGTACTTTGCTCTGGTCAAAGTGTTCAATGTGTATGTGCCCTCATACATTTTGAAGTTCTGCCTGCTTGGCTGGGGTGAGATGTTTTTTAATTTAAATACTTTTTATCACTCATTTTTCTCTATTTAATATCAATTATATCTTCATACAGGGATTCCACTTATAATATGTGGCTTGGTACTGGCGATTAAGAGAGATGCGTATGGCCTGACTGATTCCCAATCTACCCTGGATGATTCCGAAATGTTGTTAGTGAAACATTTTAGCATTGAAATCATATTAAAAATGCATTTGCAAACTTTTCTTTAAGTGAAAAATGTTCACACTTTTCTTATTCAGCTGCTGGGTGCAAAACGATGTGGTTTTTTACGTGTCGGTAGTGAGCTACATAGCCTTCGTACTGCTGTGCAATGGCTCCATCTTCTTAGTGGTTCTGATTCAGATCAGAAATATGCAAGTCAATCAGCCGGCTGGAACCCGAAGTGGGATCTTGAAGGACCTGCGGGCCGTGGCGAGCCTCACCTTCTTGTTGGGTCTCACCTGGTCTGTAGCTTTTCTGGCTTGGGGTCCTGTCAAAGTGTTCCTCCTCTACCTGTTCTCCATACTGAACAGCCTACAAGGTGAGAAACAACACATTTGATTATTTCCGAATTGGTTTTACAATCCAATCCATTGACACTCTACACTATGATTTGCTCCAGGATTCTTCATTTTTGTGTTCCACTGTCTCGTGAAGGAAAATGTGCGCAAGCAATGGAGAATACATTTATGTTGTGGTGCTTTCAAGCTGCAGGAGTACTCTGGTAAGACTTAAAATTCTTCCTCGCAATCTTGAGGATCTTGTCAAATGCGAGCGCTGACTCCATGAATGCTTTTAGAATGGAGCCAAACCGCAACTGTGGTTCCCAAACACAAACCCAATCCACCAAATGCATTGCCCTTCATGGCTTCTGTGAGGTCCATCAAGTCTAACTCAACCCAAAGCTCAACGGTTTCTTCAGAATCCAGCCAACGTCAAGTGACTATCACAAGACCAGACCTGGGTAAGGCTTTACAATTAGGCTACTATAAATTTACCGCTAATGCTGTTGTGTTCAAATCTTCAAATTTTCTTTTCTTAATTTTTCCTGTGCAAGGGTTTGTGTATGAAAACAGTTTGGCAATACCAAGAGCCAGAACAGGACTATCCCACGAGGTGTCTCCTACCACAGCAAGTGGGTTTGAGTTTCCTTCAAAGTCATGGAAGAATGGATTCGACAATTAATGAATGTAAAATGATTTGTTTACATAGCTCTGTGTTGAAACACTTCTTTTTTTCTGGCAACTTACTGCCAAAAATAAAACTTGGCTGTTCAGAAAAATAATCTTTTAGATTATAGTACAATATATTTTAATGGAACAAAGGATTAGACACAGAAATGTATCTCAAATGAATGTAAAATGATTTGTTTGTAGCTCTGATCTGAAACACTTCTTTTTTTTCTGATAATTTACTGTTAAAATAATACATGGCTGTTTATAAAAAGGATCTTTTAGATTATATTAGAATATCTTCACGTTTTGTTTTTCATCAAATAGCAATAAAACGTGTCTGATGTATGAGCGTATGATGAGCTGTACTTGTTTGCACCTACTCTTATGTCATCCCAAACAATTATGTCTAAAATGTGTAACATGTTTGTAAAAAATATGTAAAAAAATAAACCTAGAATAAAGTGTAAAACGTGGGTCTGGATGAAATGAGTTTGTTATAGTGATACCGAGAGCGGAACCTTGGGGCGGAACTACACATGTAACCGTGACAGTTGCATTCCGGAAGACGCGAAGCGGTGGACTTGCGCGTTGCCCTCGGAAGTGCAACATTTATACGTTTTGGAGGTTCGCTGGACAAGGTGGGTTGTTTTTATATTGTCTTTTTAATAATTATTTTAAAGCAGTGTAGTTTATGATATGTTAAGTCGAAACCATGAGGTAGTTGAACGATGAATACGGTAAACGAACGAGATCACTGAGCAGTATAAGCGGATTGATGTCAGTTTACATCAGTCTTATTAACTGGACTGTAAGAGACGTGCTATAGCTAAAAACCCTGTGAATTCATAACACGAGTCTGCTACATTACCTCAAGTCATTTGTTCCAATGTGATGCATCCGTTTATACTCGCATGTATTTAAAAACAGATTTTTTAGTTCACGTTTAGCTTGTTTACGTTGGTTAATAGTAGATTTTAGTGACGATTTAAAATGACATATGGTCAGAGACGTATATTTATTATAAACTGTAACGTTACTCATACAGCTGTCTTATAAGTGGGCAAAATATTCTATGTGTACCTCTTTATTTTAAAATGTTATAATGTGTGTGTGCATACTGTCAACATTGGATGTGAAAATAAGAGATACCCCCCCTCCCCACCCCCCCAAAAAAATGTTAATCTGGAGCTGTTTCATTGTAAATAAACTTCTGAAACGATCAGTAATACGTTTTTTTATTATTTACAAAGGATATAATAATTAGTATACATTAGAAAAAGCTGCAAATAAATTAGCAAACAGTTCAGCTCATTAAACTATTAGCTATTATAAAGAAATAGAATCAAGTTATCAAATCTCATCTTTTCTTCACTGTATAATTTAAACTTCTGATTAAAGAACAGCGAATGAAGCTCATTTAGATTTTTTGGTTTGATTACATTAAATAACAGAGCTGTCACTTTACTAAAACTGCACAGATCTATATTGAAAGCATTGATTGTCTTCATTATGTTTATGCTCGTTTAAGACTAAATTTGTTGTGTTTAAAGAAAACACAAAGATCGACATGTCTAGATGTTGTTATTATTATTCATTCATTCATTATTTTATTTTCGGCTTAGTCCCTTTATTAATCTGGGGTCGCCATAGCGGAATGAACCGCCATTGTTATTATTATTATCCATCATCATTATTATTATTATTATGATGATGTGTATATGTCTGTAAACACGCACCCAAACCCAGTGTCCACTTGAGCTCAGCATCAAATCGCGTACGTACAGAATCCGCTTGGGAAACAGCGTCTATTGTCACTATAGAGAGCATCAGCTGACAGTCATGCATCTTTATATGAACTGACTGTTTTGAGGATTGCATAGGGGCAATGGCGCCTGTAATGAAAAGGAATGAATCGCGCCTTTTTTATGTTTATTCCAAAGTGTTTCCTTGCCTAAATGAAATGAAAGCGCAGAACCGAATCACGTTTAAAGCAAGGGCGGCCCCGCCCCTGGTGGTTCGGCGGTATGGGTTGCATACAGGGAGGATCAGCTCTTCTCAGAAAGATAAAAAATACGGGAGAAATACGGGAAAATACCTTTACGGGATGACAGCGGGATAGAACTGTAAAATACGGGAGAATCCCGGGAAAAACGGGAGGGTTTACAGGTATGGTGTGTTGTCAGTTAACCTTTTGTCACAAAATTTGTGCTAATGTGGAGTGCAATCGGTGTCATGAAACGCAATTAATTATATGGATGGTGATTGGGGCCAAAAGTCGTTAAAAGAAATGCATCACACCACCCGCCACATAGGGCTGAACAGTATATTGTTTGAGCATCGATTTTGCAATGTGTGTATCCGCGATAGTCGTATCACAGGCAGTGTTGGGTGTAACGCGTTACTAAGTAACGTTTTACTGTAATTAAATTACTTTTCCACTGAAAAAGTAGAGTAACTGATTGCTGTTCATTCTTAGGTATTTTAATTACAGTTACTTATAATGTACTTGCGTTACATTGTAAAATAATTAAACTCGCTGAATATCATTATATAATTGTATTAATTTATGTTCTGGTAAAGTAAACTCTGCCGTAAATCATCAAAGTGCAGGTGCACGTGATTTCGCGCGCGCCAGTTTGCTGCATAGTCATATTCTAAAGCGGAAGATGTCGGACTCGGCTGAAGCGAGTGGCTTTTACGAAATGGAAATATTCCCATTACTTCACTTTTCTGAAACAAGCAGACAAGAACATTACAGTAATATGTAAGCTATGTCTGGGGAGAAAAAAAACTATCGGCCGCTGTCAACAGCACGAGTATCTAAAGCACCTGACACGGCAGCATAGAAGAACACTTCTGAGTGATCCTTGTTCATCATCTACGGATAACAACGCGGCAACTCCTGCTAAGCAGGCAAAACTTTATTTTACTTCGCCAGCGCAGAAAGTGTCTGAAGGTAAGCTTAAAAAATTATTGCAGGCTACGTTGTGGAAGAGATGCTACCGCTGCGTACTGTATAATCTCCGTCTTTTAGGTGCATATTGAACACAATACCTGTGTCTGGCAAAAAGCAGCACTGCCTCATCGATTTACCTTCCATAGTTATGCTTTGAGAGACTTGCGTTAATGAGATACAACCACTTTTTCAAAAACAAGGCAGCTAAGTAGTACAAAAAGGTTTTTGGAAAATATGAGTGTATACAGTTTAACTTTAACTTTTGTAAGTTAAGCTTTTTTGTTATTCAGATATGCAGAATAATATTTTTTGTTATTCAGAATTGTGTTCCTAAAGAAGGTTACATTTCTTACTAAAAAATATTATGCATGTAATTATTATAGAATTTTTTATAAATGTAATAAAGATGATTCAGAAAGCTAAAAGGCTAAACTATTTAATGTTTGACGTATGTTTTATTAATTATTTTATTTATAGATTTAATATCTATTTTTGTCCACTCAAGGTTTATAGGATTTTAAGAAGTATTTAGTTAAATTACTTATTGAGTAATTAAGTTACTTTTCAGACAGTAATTAGATAAGTATTTTAAATACAACATTGATTAAGTAATTAGTAATTAATTACTTTTTTAAAGTAACTTACCCAACACTGATCACAGGTAGGCATGGGCTGGTATAAGATTCTGATGTATGATGATAACCTTGGATAAAAATATCACGGATTGAGTATCATGGTATTGTGATTACTGCTCTAAAATATATTCTTTTTAAATGTCTGTGTAAAAAACAAAAATCTTTTCCTCCTTTGAAAACAATATATTTTATTTTTTAAAAGATTTATAATATTTTGGAACATAAACATGTCAGGCTAAATAATTCAAACGAGTCACTGACTTCTGCTGTCTTCATTTGTTTCAAAAAACACAGATTTCTTTACAATTTAAAATGGCTCTTTGGATATTTTTTCTGCTGGAGATACAGTACTGTTGTCCTAAAACTAAAAAAAGTAAATAGAAAATCTTACGCATACCTTAGAAACAGTATTACAGAAAGTTTGCCGGTTTAAAACCTTGACTTTTCCAAACGCGGTATACCTTAAAAACAGTTATCGTCCCATGCCTAATCGCAGGATTGGATTAAGATTAAAACATAAGTATATTATTTAAATATGTATTTCTTAATTATTTATACAAGGATGACTGTGTTATTTTATGTTTGATTGTTAATTTTTTGTACTTGAATACTGTTAGACTTCCCAGAAAATCTGAAGCGCTGTTTATTTAACTTTATATTTGCTGTTGTATTTACAGGGAGTGCAGAATTATTAGGCAAGTTGTATTTTGAGGATTAATTTTATTATTGAACAACAACCATGTTCTCAATGAACCCAAAAACCCATTAATATCAAGCTGAATATTTTTGGAAGTATTTTTTAGTTTGTTTTTAGTTTTAGCTATTTTAGGAGGATATCTGTGTGTGCAGGTGACTATTACTGTGCATAATTATTAGGCAACTTAACAAAAAACAAATATATACCCATTTCAATTATTTATTTCACCAAGTGAAACCAATATAACATCTCAACATTCACAAATATACATTTCTGACATTCAAAAACAAAACAAACAATGAGTGACCAATATAGCCACCTTTCTTTGCAAGGACACTCAAAAGCCTGCCATCCATGGATAATGTCAGTGTTTGATTTGTTCCCATCAACATTGCGTGCAGCAGCAACACAGCCTCCCAGACATGTTCAGAGAGGTGTACTGTTTTCCCTCCTTGTAAATCTCACATTTGATGATGGACCACAGGTTCTCTATGGGGTTCAGATCAGGTGAACAAGGAGGCCATGTCATTAGTTTTTCTTCTTTTAGACTCTTTCTTGCCAGCCACGCTGTGGAGTACTTGGACGCGTGTGATGGAGCATTGTCCTGCATGAAAATCATGTTTTTCTTGAAGGATGCAGACTACTTCCTGTACCACTGCTTGAAGGTGTCTTCCAGAAACTGCCAGTAAGACTGGGAGTTGAGCTTGACTCCATCCTCAACCCAAAAAGGCCCCACAAGCTCATCTTTGATGATACCAGCCCAAACCAGTACTCCACCTCCACCTTGCTGGCGTCTGAGTCGGACTGGAGCTCTCTGCCCTTTACCGATCCAGCCACGGGCCCATCAAGACTCACTCTCATTTCATCAGTCTATAAAACCTTAGAAAAATCAGTCTTGAGATATTTCTCGGCCCAGTCTTGACGCTTCAGCTTGTGTCTTGTTCAGGTGGTGGTCGTTTTTCAGCCTTTCTTACCTTGGCCATGTATCTGAGTATTGCCACACCTTGTGCTTTTGGGCACTCCAGTGATGTTGCAGCTCTGAAATATGGCAAAACGGTGGCAAGTGGCATTTGAACGCTGCAACGCTTGACTTTCTCAGTTCATGGGCAGTTATTTTGCGCCTTGGTTTTTGGTTTTGGTTTTCCCACACGCTTGCGACCCTGTTGACTATTTTAAATGAATCGCTTGAGTGTTCGATGATCAAGCTTCAGAAGCTTGGCAGTTTTAAGAGTGCTGCAATCCCTCTGCAAGATATCTCACTATTTTTTGACTTTTCGAGCCTGTCAAGTCCTTCTTTTGACCCATTTTGCCAAAGGAAAGGAAGTTGCCTAATAATTATGCACACCTGATATAGGGTGTTGATGTCATTAGACCACACTCCTTCTCATTACAGAGATGCACATTACCTAATATGGCTTAATTGGTAGTAGCCTTTCGAGCCTATACAGCTTGAGTAAGACAACATGCATAAAGAGGATGATGAGGTCAAAATACTCATTTGCCTAATAATTCTGCACTCCCTGTAAATATGCTTGGAATTTATTATATTTTATGCAAATGCACTGCATAGAAAAAGCTTTGATCATTCAAGTCGATCTAAATTAATGAAATCTTCCAAAATAGAGCTATTCAAATCATCTGGTCAACTTATATTCATATTGAAATGTATATCGCAGGAGAACAAAATATTGCAATGTCAGATTTTCCCAGTATCGTGCAGCCCAACCGCCACATATGCAAATATAGTCTCAAATAAAGCCATTTCATTGTTGTTTGTGCTTTGACAGGAAATCAAACATGCATTGCATTGCAAAATGCAGATTCTGTATATTCTCATATTTAGTGTCTGTTAAGCTCATGATTTATCTTGGTTTGTATAGATGAGCGGGGACTCAGACGGTAATAAAGAGTTCCACGAGCAGCTCCGGTTGCAGCAGCTGTATGAACAGAGGCAAGAGAATTCAGACGATCCCTACACGTACGTCGACCCAGAAGACGGCACTGTGTACGACTGGGACCATGAAAAGAGAGCCTGGTTTCCAAAGGTCTCCTGTTCACAAACAAAATTATACATAGATAAATGAGCTGTTTTCGAAGCTGAGGTCTGTATTGAACTTCATGTTGTTTGTTTCTGTACAGATAAATGATGATTTCATCGCAGCATATCAAGCAAACTATGGATTCAATGATGAAGGAGCCCCTGATCCGTCTGCTGCAGTTAATTCAGCTGAATCCCTCCCTGCCAAACCAGAGGAGCCGAAGAAAACCAGAAGAACCCACGAAATCGGTGGAAACGTCAGACCAGGGCAAAAATAAAGAGGGAGAGAAGAAAGGAGAGAAAAGAAAAGCAGATCCAAGTTAGATGCTATTTATAGTTGTATTTATGTCTATTTTATATATTTACTAAACTATTACCATTATTTATTTATGTATTTGTTTTTTATTTAATGTTTTTAACACGTTCTGTCTTTTTATTTACAGCTTGGTTTGAAGTTGAAAAGGAGAAAAACACAAATGTTTAGTAACAGGTAAATATTTCTCAAATATTAGATTAAAATTTTAATTAGTAATATTAAGTTATTGACGTCTAGTTATTATGTTGTATTAACTGGTCCCTATAGTGACTCCCTCTAGTGGTCCACATAAATTAGTTGCTTGGTTTAAATCATTGGTCTCAAACTCAATTCCTGGAAGGGCCGCAGCTCTGCATAGTTTCGTTCCAACCACCTCCAACTCACATCTGCTTAATAGTCTCTAGTAGTCTTAAACACCTTGATTAGTTAGATCAGCTGTGTTTGGTTAGGGTTGGAGAAAAACTGCAGAGCTGCCGCCCTCCAGGAATCGAGTTTGAGACTTATGGTTTAAATGAAGTGTAGTTTCTCCATGACTAGTTTCACTGAGTAGAATGACTAAATAAAGCAAGATCCATTGCACACATCAATGAACTTAACCTTTTTTATTTTTTAGAAAGATAAACCCATGAATGGCATTTGATTGTAGTCCAAAATGTCTTGAGAGAATTTAGTTTTACATTCAGGGTTTCCGCGGGGTCTTAAAAAGTCTAAAATTTAAAAATCGAAATTTAAGGCCTTAAAAAGTCTTAAATTTGCTGTTTCTAGGTATTAAATATTTTTGCACAGGTCTTAATTTTCCGATGTCCGTGTAACGCTACGTCTAATCCTCATTTAAATTCTTTTTGTTGCTGTTGCTTGGTTTTCTTGGGAGTTGTAGTTCTTTATTACACTAGTCCAAATGTAATTTGCGGTATTACAACTACAAATGAGGCTGACATGCAGTGCGCGCTGCGAATGTGACGTCATCGCTGTGTTTGCGCGACATGATTTCGGCTGGCGGGGCTCACGTAATGTTTTGAGACTCGAGGTGAACCTGAACAGTTCGCGCGACTCCGCATTTGATTTGAGTTGAATATGAAACACTTTGAAGAGATTTTATATGAAACAGGTATGACTGTACACACATCTTCTTTATGATTTGTCTATGCGTGATCATAGAGATAACCAGATGACTAATAATTCTTGGTTAGAAGTTTGCAACAAGCAGTGGGAAAGGAGGAAACCTGAGGGTTAAGTTTGTTAAAACAAAAAAAAAGGCCATGGCAAAAGTGGAGACCCAGGTGGTTTTAATATTACAGAATATGTTTTCCACCAGTCATAGGTTTTACACTGATATATAGGTTACAATGTTGAATTTAAAACAATTTACAAGTTACAAACTAAAATTAAGTAACAAATTATGTCTTTGATACAGTTGAAGTCATAATTATTCGATCCCCTTTGAAATTTTCTTTCTTTTATAAAAATATTTCCCAATCATGTTTAACAGAGCAAGGAAATGTTCACAGTATGTCTGATAATATTTTTTCTTCTGGAGAAAGTCTTGTTTGTTTTTATTCAAGTAGAATAAAAGCAGTTTTAATTTATTAAAAACCATTTAAGGTCAAAATTATTAGCCCTTTTAAGCTATATATTTTTTCGATAGTCTACAGAACAAATCATCGTTATACAATAACTTGCCTAATACCCTAACCTGCCTAGTTAACTTAATTAACCTAGTTAAGCCTTTAAATGCCACTTTAAGCTGTATAGAAGTGTCTTGAAAAATATCTAGTAAAATATTATTTACTGTAATCATGGCAAAGATAAAATAAATCAGTTATTAGAGATGAGTTATTAAAACTATTATGATTATTATGAATATATGAACCTATCAGTTCACAATATATTGATGCCAATTTCTAGACTTTATTGGTGATAATGGTCACGAATGTTGGATCATTATTGCCTTTGTAGCTTATAAGTAGAGGACAGAAACTAGCCAGACAGTAATGTGTGAATTGTTGAGTAGGTAAAATAATAAAAAAGAAAAATGTCAGTATTTTTAGTAAGTGTACTTCTTTTTGTTTTTATTCTTGCCATAAAAAAAATATAATTGTTGCCATTAATATTTAAACTTTAATAGGTAGAACTGTCCGAGATATGAACAAAAGCAAGTGATGCATCATTTAGATTTTAAAAATTTTAGATTTTAAAAAATCTATAATTTTAGGTATAAATTTAGATATAAAATCTTGAATGGTTATAAAAATCTTTATAATAAATTATAAAAATAATAAAAAACAATTATCTTAAATGATATTAATGATATGACCTATTTCCGGAAACTTTTTATTTCTCTGTATATCCGTCTGATTATACTGTCTGTTTCTTTTGACCACCCTCTGTCATTTAAAAGAATATCTCAATGGCGAATGCGTCAAGTATAAAAGCCTCGTCCGTTTCGTGAGGTGCGCGATGTGGCACCTGGCAAAAGTATAAATCAGACTTAAGATGTTTGTTTGTTTGTTTTTTCTGTAGTTTAATGGTGCATTTAACCTGTCTTTAGTACTCTTCAATTTGAATGCATTTATTTTACCACTAATTTTGTGATTTTTGTATTTTCTCTTTATGTGTATGCGTGTTTTTGATATCGTGATATAGGTCTTAAATTTAATACTTAATGGTCTTAAAAGGTCTTAAAAAGTCTTAAATTTGACATTATGATATCTGCAGAAACCCTGTACATTACAAAAATCTTCAATGATTAACCTGACAATACAATCTAAATTTCAGTACAACAAATTTATATAAATGTATTTCCACACATGTGCTTTGCTAGGTCTTCCTCCGGACATCACTCCTGAAGAGTTTGTGGAGGTGATGTCCAAATGTGGAATTGTCATGCGTGATCCCATCACAGAGGAATATAAAATCAAAATCTACAAGGACAAGGACGGGAACCAAAAAGGAGATGGACTGTGCTGCTACTTAAAGGTTTGTCATTGTTTTATTGTGTAATACTATTTTTTATTTTTATTTAAAGTAAATAAAATGTCTGATCATTATTATCTGAGTAATATATTTCTCATAACAAAATTAATTCACACTGGCATGTATTCATATAATTTGTATTTGTAGACATATTTATTTGATATTTTTTGTTATTTGTCCCGCAGAAAGAGTCTGTCGCTCTAGCCAAGCAGCTCTTGGATGAGACAGAGATTCGGGGCTACCGGCTGCATGTGGAAGAAGCACGATTTGAACTTAAAGGGCAATTTGATGCCAAGAAGAAGAAGAAAAAGAACAAAGAGTACCGCAAAAAACTCCAGCAGCAACAAAAGTAAGATCATGTTCAGATTTGTTTAGTCATATCTAACACATGGTGGAACAATGCTCTCCTTCATCACCACTTTAATGGTTGCTTTGGGGGGTGATATTAACAAAAAATGTCTGTTGTTTTATTAACTGTAATTAATATGCTGCTAAGTGTGTCTTTGTCCTGGTACCTTGGCTAGTTGAGACTTGCTATGGATAAATAAATATGACACTAAAACTGCCAGTAGGTGGCAGCAGGTCTGTGTCTTAAAGAGATAGTTCACCCAAAAATGAAAATGTACTCAATATTTATTCTCCGTCAAGTGGTTTCAAACCTTGATGAGTTTGTTGTTGTTGTTGTTGTTGTTGTTTTAGAACACAAAAGAAGTTATTTTAAAAAATGTTAGAAACCTGTAACCATTGACTTCCATAAACAGATACTATGGAAGTCAATGGTTACCGGATTGCAACATTTTTCTAATTATCTTCTTTTGTGTTCAACAGGAAAAAACAAAATTTTTGGAACAATTAAAGGTGAATAAATGATGACAGAATTTTCAGGTTTGGGTGAACGATCCCTTAAGTGTAGGATGCAACGATTAACCGATTTTACTGTTAACTGGGTTTTAATTCGTCATGGTTAATCATAACGGCTTTTCAACACCGCCTTTCTGCACAGAACAAAACTGCTGCACCTGCAAAGTTATTTGTTAAGTTTATATAGCGCTTTTTACAATGTAGTTTGTGTCAGAGTAGCTTAACATAGTTCTAGTAAAGTCCAGTTTTAAGGTTCAGTTTAGTTTAGTTCAGTGTGGTTTAAATTTACTGCTGAAAGTTCAAACACTGAAGAGCAAATTCACCGAAGCGCAGCTCCACAAGTCCCAATCCGAACAAGCCAGTAGCGACAATGGCGAGGAAAAAAAACTTCACCAATTGATGAAGTAAAGGGGAAAAAAAACCTCGAGAGAGACTAGGCTCTGTTGGGCACAACCATTATTCTTCTGGCTAAACTTCCTGTGTGGAGCTGCAGTCTAGGCGCTGGAGAAGCTGGACGTCCATCGTGGAATAGCTGCAGGTGTGAGTAGGGCACCGGCGGGAGGTCAGGCTGGCCCACAGGATCAATGCGGGGACACATTTGTCTCAAGCACTCCATTCCTCTATGACGACCACAGCATCAGCTCGGGATACGGCCTGGTCCTGGATTATGGATACCTTGGGATCATCCCTTCATAGGTCTTGGATCGCATCAATGGCACTGCATAGTCTCTAGGGGCCTCAGGATGAATATCCTCAGGTGGAAATAAAGAAAATAATTAGCGTAGCTGCTGTTTATAATGTATTTAAACGAGATGCAAAAATGAAGTGCTATAAATGAAAATAGCAGTTATATAAACAACATAGAACACATGTAAAGCATATGAGAGTTTCTAACACAATGTCTGGTGTATAAAGGTTATGCCAACTGCGCGCTAGTTTAAAGTTCCGAGCTTGTACACAGAGGCTAATACCCACGCACACTGGATTTACTGAGGCTATTAACTAAGGGCCATTCACATATCACATCTTTTGCACGTGAAAGTTTGTTATTTCCAATGGAAGCACGCTGCTTTGCGCGAGCATACTGAGAGAGACACGCATGCTCATGCTTTCCAGGCGCATCTACTTGAAAAAATGCTGCAAGTCACGTGACGAACTGGATCGATCAGCTTAATACTTTGTATGGAACATACAGTTAAAGTCAGAAATATTAGCCCCCTTGTTTATTTTTTCCCCCAATTTCTGTTTAACGGAGAGAAGATTTGATCTCAACACATTTCTAAACATAATAGTTTTAATAACTCATTTCTAATAACTGATTTCTTTTATCTTTGCCATGATGACAGTAAATAATATTTTACTAGATATTTTTCAAGACACTACAGCTTAAAGTGACATTTAAAGGCTTAACTAGGTTAATTAGGTTAACTAGGCAGGTTAGGGTAATTAGGCAAGTTATTGTATAATGATGGTTTGTTCTGTAGACTATCGAAAAAAATATATAGGCTGAAGGGGCTAATAATTTTGTCCTTAAAATAGTTAAAAAAATTAAAAATGCTCCGGTTACTAAGGTAACCCTCGTTCCCTTAGAGGGGGAACGGAAATGCTATGTGTAAACTTCCACTATGGGGATTCAGAAAGCCAATTCAGAAAGCCAATCTTCTGAAAGAGTATGTAAATGGGCCAATGAAATGCCAATGAGTTGGCAGCTTGAGCTTGCGCACCTGATGCTCGTTGCAATTAATTTGCTATAAGAGCACAGTGCAAGCAAAGCCAAAGCATAATTTTTTTAGCGGAAGAGACTTCAACAGCTACGGGGCAATCATTATGACGAAGGAACATAGCATTTCTGTTCCCCCCCTCGGGGAACGAGGGTTACCTTAGTAACCGGAGCGTTCCCCTTCGGGAGGGGAACTTCAATGCTACTGTATGTGGAAACTTCCACTATGGGGAAATGTATGGAAAACGCCATAATGATTGAACCTTACCTTCGCCACCGATGAGAGGTTTGCTAGGCAAAGAGAGCGTGCGCGCACCTGCGTCACCAGAGGGGCGGTCTTCCAACGTGTTCTCTGGCCCTTACTTATCCCACTTCAACAGAAGATTTACGGATTTAGATATATTTTTCGGGAGCCGCAAATGCGTCTAGAATAGTTTCTAGGAATTTAATACGACAGTATGTTGGGAATGCGTGCAGTCCCGATAGGGAGGACGCTGCGGAGGCCACCTGCTACCCAAGTGGGGAGACTGGTGGCGAGAGAGCATATGGACTAGCCCTGAGAAGGGGGAGTACGCATATGAATATAAGATGTTTAGCGGTGAGGGAAGACACGGGTCCGCCTGTGAGGGGGGACTGCACCGTGGCAGTATAAGCATATGGGATCGCCTAGTGGGCATCGCACATAGCGGGCACCTATACCCAGAACGTGGGCTGACCAGCGGGCCATACCAACAACGTAACGGGCCAGCGCCTGACTCCTCCGCTGAGTCAGATGCTGGGGGCCTCGGAGAAATATCTGCAGGGTTCGCCAAGCAGGGAACTTTACTGACAGAGCGAAAAAGCGCACGTATCTCTGTGTTAGAGAGAATGGGGCAGCAAGCGTTTTACAACACCTAATCGAATTTCTCATTCACCGTGTGAGGAAATCGGCTCCCCTCAAGATTAATAAATCTCGCAATAGGTGTCGCCCAGCCTGCAGCTCTACAGTGTCTGTTAGAGAGGTGCCACGTGCTAACGCCCAAAAGGATGCGCGCCTCTGTTTGGATCACTGTAACAGATAAAAGAGCTGAGTACGGTCCGTACAATACGAAAAGCGCGAAGGACGCAGCAAATAAAGGGGCTGGGTCTGCCTCCTCCGTGGGCAGCGCTTGCAGGTTCACTACGGAGCTGAAAGAACGCTGTAGGAACCTAGAGCCCCTAGGTGGGCGGGGGTCTCAGGTAAACATGAGAGTGGGCTGGCCCAACACACTGGCACATTTCGCTGACCAAAAATGCCTCCAGATACCCACCCATTTGGCCGATGCGAACCCGACCAGCAGAGCTGTCTACCTGGACAGAAATCTTAAGATACTGAGTTGAGTGATCGAGCAGACCTCTCCTAAGAGAGATCTCCAAGTGGGTATGAGAGGGAAACAGGAATAATTAATATCCAGTCTCGCGCCTCTGGGAACTGGATGATGAGACGATACTTCCCAGCGCGCCGCCATCGCTGCATCCTTAGAGCGGGGATGATCGTAACGCTCTGAGGGGACAGCCTTAGCTCCAGTCAACTAAAGGAGGATAGCATCACTCTGATCTGGCATGTTCGGGGTTCCTTCTCAGGGCTGGCTCGCGCTAACCAGGCAGGCAGAGCTCTCTCTAATGACTGCATCGCTACGATCGCTGACGTACCAGCAGTGGGGCAGCGCGGAGTGGGAGTGCTGATCCGGGGAGCGCTGGGGTCCCACAGAAGAGCTGGAGGCGAGAGATTCACTCACCTTACGCCCAGACTCCGGAGGGGAGGGCTGGAGGTGTGAGAGAAAGGTGACCGTCCTCCCAGACCTCGTGAGCCACTGGCGAAGTGCGTCGATCCTGCGAGCTGGAAGGCTTTTCATCTCATCCCAGACTGGCAGTATTCGGGCTGTCACATCCAGAGAAGGGAAAAATGCTCTCTCTGAGGAGCCCGGCCCCCCACCGGGGAGAGAGCAGGTTCCCTCTTCTCTGGATGGCCCGTCTCAGGAGCGCTTCGCAGTCCGTTAACCGGACTTAACGGCACCCTGGGGCGGGGAGCGCTGGTTGTCTGTGAGGTGCTCGGCGCTGCCGCTGGCCGGAGGCGCAGGCGGGGGCGGAGCAGCACTCGTAGACGGGCGCTCTCAGCGCCAACCAGTGGATGTGGATGGTTCCGCTGGGCCAGCGCGCGCGCATCGACCCTGGCGTGCAGGGTAGAAGCAGCCTGGTCCGCGGCTGTGTGGGCTCTGGCTCGGGAGGCAGAAGACCAGCACGCCTTGGACAGAAGATGAGGCTGACTCCAGCAGAAGGAGGCACCACACGGGCCAATGATGGCACTCTCAATCTGGGGAATCGACTCAAACTCCCTGGCTGCTCCACCATCAAGGGTGGTGAGGCGGAAGCGCACGCAGATCAGGCAGAGAAAGGTGCCCTCAAGACTGCGTGAGCCCACTGTGCACTTCCGGGAAGAAAGGGATGGGAGGCTAGAAGGTCTTGCCTTTTAATTCTCCACATACACCCATCTAGTCGGTCCCGCCGCAGGGCTGGGGGATAAACCATCTCCAGACCCATGAGTGAAACAGCCCAGGAAAGCACGGTTATCATGTCTGTTTCAAGATCGGCCGCCACCGCGCTCGCTCCCGAGGGGAGGGAGCGGAGGGGGGGGGGATCCTTCAACAGATCGTGACAGCCCAACCTCCGATGCAGTGGTGGAAATCTGAGCCTCGGTGTCATCAAGTGAGAGGGCGGCCATCCGAGGATGGAGCGCTTCTCTCACTCGAAGCTTGGATTAACATGCTGGACCCCCAGACATGAAACGCAGTGCTCGTGCCCATCATCCGAGGACAGGAAACCACCGCATCCAGAAACGCACAGTCGGATCGACGTCTTGAAAAAGATGTGCTGCACGACCGTGTTGCTCTTTTAGGAAATTCGCAACAATACATACCGCTCTGGAGGACCGGACCCAAAGGACGCCAGGCAAGGGAGAAACCCAGCTCGACTGTCTGCCGCTACGTGTCACACATTCTGGACCGGGAGATCGCTCTCGTTCACTCTCTGTCTAAATCTCAGCTGGAGGAACCCTCATCGACTCTCAGAAGGCTGTTGAAGTCTCTGAAGTGAAAATGATGCTTTGGCTTTGCTTGCACTGTGCTCTTATAGCCAAATTAATTGCAACGAGCATCAGGTGCGCAAGCTGAAGCTGCCAACTCATTGGCATTTCATTGGCCCGTTTACATACTCTTTCAGATGATTGGCTTTCTGAATGAAATCCCCATAGTGGAAGTTTCCACATAGCATTGAAGTTCCCCTCCCGAAGGGGAACTGCTTTTATTCTAGCCAAAATAAAACGAATAAGACTCTGTTAAACATCATTTGGGAAATATTTAAAAAAGGAAAAAAATTTAAAGAGGGTAAAATAATTCTGACCTCAACTGTACATTTCTATTCCAAAGAGAAAAAATTTATACAAAAAGAAAAATACGAATTTTTTATAATATAGTTGATCAAAAGTGCCTTTCAGACAGAGGTTCAGCAGCCTTTGACTACATTTGCTCTCTTTAAAAGGGAAATACTTAGCTAATATGTAGCTTAGATTTACATCACACGAACAAATTCTTTTTATTCTTATTTATTTATTTATTTATTGTTCTGTCATTTTTTTTTTGTTTAAAATCATTACTTATGTTTAAATGCCAAAAACTTTTTTTTTAACTTATTTTTAAATCCAAAGTAAAAAAAAATTTGGTTAGTTTTTTTTGTGTAGTATTAATTAATTAGAGAGCAGCAATAAATAACATTTTAAAATATAAAAGGTTTTCTTGTGATTTTCTAAACTAGTAGTGTTTTGAAATGAATGAATGCATAATAATCATGAAAACCATGAAACCGTGATTATTCCTCAGACTATAATCGTACAACCAAAATCTATAATCGTTGCATCCCTAAATGAGTGATTCATTCTAAACAGCTGATTCATTTAGAAGCTAAGCAGCTGACTGCTTTTATGAGTGACCGGATCATTGACTCAGATGATTTGTTCGAAAACAGATTCATTCAGAAATACTGCAGTGTTGCTCAGAGATGCACAAATGCTCTGTTCCAGCTTTGCTTTGAACTATTTTCACTAGCAAAACAAAAGTCAGAGACACTGTTGAGTCTGAAATGTAACTCGCTCCATATATTTTTTTATGTTTGTTGAAATGTTGTATAAAGTTCATAATAAATTTACTTTTCTACATTTTATTTCATCTTTTTATCAACTGTCTTTTATCAACAAAAAGTGAGTGACAACAGTAACAAACTCGTACATCATTAAAACAACAATTACAATATATAATCAAAGACAATAAATAATGCCCACCCTGAAGATCACCGTAGACAATGCTGACAGTTTTGCTATTTATTTTGATCAGGCAGCTGGATTGGAGGCCTGAGAAGATTGGAGAAGTGCGCAAAAGACACGAAAAAGTTATCATCATCCAAAACATGTTTCATCCCAGTGACTTTGAGGTAAGAATTTACCTCAAAACACACCCATAAGAACATGCTGCAGGTGTTATTCAATAGAAGTATGTCTTGTTGGCAACACTTTACATCGAGTGCCAGATGAATGATAGAAATGCCTGAAAAGAGATTCACCGCAGATGAAACCAGAATTTAGTTTTTACAGCTCAGATGAAGCTCAGCCCTGCGCTGGTATTTCAGAAGTGCTGGTTAATTGGAATAATGCTCTTGATTAGCACTAGTTAGCATCGCTGTGGCATTGTTTGTTTTTCTCTTTACCGGTGTCAAGAGCTCACGGCAGGTTTTTCTGCATTCCCTAAGTAGGTGCAACTTTAGGGTCAGATCAGAGCAGGAATGCAGGTGTGGATCTGCAGTTGAAGTATCTTAAGGTTTTTACGATGTTAATTGCGTTTAATGAATAAGATTGCTTTATTGGAAACTATGTTTGTAAGTTTTCTATGAAAAATATTGGCTTTAATTAGCAGTGATATGACTGGTTTAGCCCTGAGGTGAACTACATAAGCTGTAGTTAATGTTTTGTTTTTACACGATATTAATTAATGTAGAAAGAATTCACATGCATTATGAACAACATTTGTTATCGACTGCTTTTCATCACTGGTCAAAATTCATGGTCTTTTCATAATTGATTGAGTTTTATTTTTAATTTTGTATTTTTATTTATTGTTTTATTTATATTTCATTTATTTTATTGTATTTAAATGATCATTTTTACTTAATAAATTAATTTATACATATTTATTTTGATATAATATTCTAATATATGTCTATATTAAATGATTGATAGAATTATTGAGTTTTTAATTTTTAATTTTATTTATTGTTTTGTTTATATTTCATTTATTTTAGTGCATTTAAATAATTATTTTTTATTTAATAGTTTTATTTATTTATACATATTTGTTTATTTTATATAATAAATGTCTATATTTCATGATTGATAGAATGGAGTTTTTAAAATTATTTAGTTTTTGATTTATTAGT